>JAEVFF010000102.1:0-189600 GCA_018901945.1 Pugionium dolabratum | reverse complement strand
TGAAATTCTTCTTGGTACACAAACAAGACAACAAAACATCAACGATGCACTTTTTAATAAAAAAACTCATCAAATGCATCAATATTGTGCTAGATGGATGTATCAATCAGGTACTCCTTTCAATGCCATTGATAATGATGCTTTTAAAATGTTTTGTGAGGCTCTTGGACGATTTGGATCAGGATGGTCTCCTCCAACTCAATATCAACTAAAGAAACCACTATTAAAATAGGAAGAAGAAAGAACTAAAGAACAGTTAAAAAACCAAAAAAGCACAATGGAAACGGTATGGTTGTTGTATTATGACTGATGGATGAAGTGATAGGTTTTAGAAGCAAGGAGTAAGATTAAGTTGGCTCTAATGATTTAGAAAGAAATTACAAACCTATCTGACATCATTGATGAGAAAATAAAAGTTAGGTTGGATTCTCCTTTCCATTTGAGCACTTATATATTGAATCTATTTTATTTCTATAAAAATACAACCGTAAAGAATGATCAGATGTTAATTGATTGATTTACGAATTGTGTGAAAACTTTTTACCATAGTGATTATGAAAAACAAGATAAAGTCGTAAATGATGAGATACTACCTACAAGAAAAATTCTACGCTTTTGGGAGAAAAATAGCTATCAGAAGATGTGAAAAGAATGATCACAACTTTAATCTAGGTATTTCTTTGATCTTAATAACCTTAATAGTTCTTTGATCAGACATATATCTTGACATGTAACATTTTCAGGGAATTGATGGTCAATATATGGTTGTCATGTTCCTATTTTGTAAAAGTTGGCTATAAAAATTATCTCTTTAACATCAAGTTCATCAGGTTGTGAATAGAATTGGAGTGCATTTGAAGGGGTAAGTGTTTTTTGCCTCTAAATTTTGTCTATTGGTTATTTGGTTTTGAATCTTTTACTTGTTTGTTATTGTAGATCCATACTAAGAAATAGAAACAGACTAGAATTTATGTCCAATTTAATGCTAAGTTGTTCAACAAGCGAAGAAAGATCAAAGTAAAAAATATTGATGTAATTCTTGAAGATGGAGATAAAAGTCATGCTAAATAATGGTTAGTTGATTCACTTCAAAGGGATAAAAAACCTAATAATGATCCTATTTATGAAGCTCCAAATGATGAATTTAGAAAAAATATTGACTGTAATGATGAACATGATATTACTATTGAGATTGAATTTGGATGTGATAATGAACAAATAGTGAATTTAGATATGCTTGAAGAATAAGTATGATAGATTTGTTTTTTTACATTAGAGGTTGTTAGTTTATATTTTTATTCGAAATTATTTAGATTTGAAGTATTTTATGATTTTAGATTTGCTTATATTGTATATTTATTAGTTTTTTGACATAATAGACACTTTACCAACCTAATTATCTAATAAATCATAAAATTATATTTAAAAATATAACATATAAATATAAATATATAATAGAGTAATACCCTAAAATAACACCATTTTAAGTTTATCTTCCAAATTTAGCACATTAAAATTAAAATTCCAAAAATAGCACAAATTATTATGTAAAAATAATTATTTACCTTATGTAAACTATATATAAAATTAAAACATAATGTTTGGGTTCACTTTTTCCAATTTAGAGTTTAAATTTTTTTCATTAGAAATAAATTTTTAATTATTTTAGTATTAAATTTGTGCTATTTTTGGAAATTTAAATGACTAGTGCTATATTTAGAACAAAAACTTGAAATAGTGCTATTTTAGTCAATTGCCCTATATAATAACTAATAAATAATTTGTTAATCCCTAGGCTCCGATTAATCCGTGGAATTGATAATCCCTATCAAATGGCTAACAACCGTATAGTGATTTTTTAAACATTGATCACAGACACAGTACAAAACACAGTACAAAACCTAGTTCTCGTAGAAATGATTGTAACCCCATAATCTCCTTTGTTGTCTTTGTCACAGCAACATACTCCGTTTCAAAGCTTGATACAGCTATAATCTTTTGCAACTTTGAAACCCAACAAATTGCATTCCCACCAAAAGTGTAGACATATGCAGTTGTGTTCTTCCTGTTGTCAATGTCACCTCCATTTTCAGAATCAACATATCCCACTAATCTGATCGTTAGACTTTTTGAAGTATATCGATGACAATAGATTTTTTCGCGATCTTTTCTATTTCTACGCTGAAAAAAGTTTAGGTTTTGATTTTGGTATCGCGATAACAAAAACATTTTAGAACCCATTATTTTACTGTTAGACGGAAATCTCCGCCATTTTAGAACCCATTATGAACATTACATGTGTTTTAGTAAAAAACCGGAATATGCATATTCTTTATAATTTTTTTTTATTTTGTGAAAAAACCATTTCGTTATATTTTAGGGCAATTGACTAATTTAGCACTAAATAATGTTTTAGTGACTAAATTAGCATCACAAACCTAAATTCCCACAAATAGCATTTTTTAAGTGAAAAAATACTAAAATAACCTTATGTATCTTTAACCTAATATTCTGCAAAATTTTGAAATCAACTCAAAAGGGGGATCAAACCTTGGACCATTATCTAAGAGAAGGAGTGTGTAACCACTATGCTACTGTAACTAATTGACATATAAGCATTTTGTTTTGTATATATATCTATCTTTAGTTTAAATTAAACTTTTTTAAATCATAAATTTAAATTCCTGTTTAAGTTTTTCACTGATATCTTAAGAAATATTCTAATTTTGGTGATTGCAAAATTATTCTCTTCCAATATCAGGATATTGCTGTGAAAATTCTCATGGATCAAGATTGAGCTCGTTAATGAGTTTTTGAAAGAGATGCAAATATAATTATTTTTTTCTTTTTTTATGACGAAAACCGATGCCAATTGTTCTCTTTTTGTGATCAAAATGATTGAATATCATTCAATGGGAATTGAATATCATTCGATGGTGCATAAGAAGATATAATAACGAAGTTGGCATTTGACATCTTTTATGAGTTTGGTGATAAATCTTAGTTTGAAAATTTTCATTTTGATGTTTTTGTTTATAACTTGTATTTGTGATTGTTGATAAACATTTTTACTGATGTTTTTTGGATAAACATTTTTACTGATGTTTTTTGGATAAACATTCTTACTGTTGTTTTTTGGATAAACACTATTGATGAAAACAGTTAGAACAACGTGGTGGATAAACACTGTTACTCATTTAATTTCACGTTTTAGGAAGGAATTCTTAAAACGTAAGAGAGATTTCCTAAATTTGCATATAGCCTTCCTAAATTTTGCATACAATGTGACTACTAACCTAAATTAAGTAAAGATTTCTTAATATTAAGGAAGCCCTTCCTAAATAAAATAATTAAATGAAATAAAAAAAACTAAAAATTGCAATTAGGGGACTCGAACCTTAGACAATTGTGCAAGAGAAAGAGTGTGTAACCAATACGCTGTTATAACTAATTGACATATGATAATTTGTTTAATATATATACACTCATTGAATTAAAATAGTAAAACCTTTATAATAGGTCTGCAAGGGGATCGAACCTTGGACAATGGTTATGAGAGAAGAAGTGTGTAACCAATATGATACTATAGCTAATGAACATATTACCTCTTATTTAATATATATACACTCCTTTAATTAAAATTAAGGATATTTTAGTCTTTTTTATTTGTTAAAATGCTATTTGTATGAATTTTTAAATGGAGTGCTATTATTGACACTAAAACTTCATTTAGTGCTAATCTAGGGTATTTCTCTATATTTTAATCCTTTAAAATTAAATGAAAAATACAATTATTATCATTTTTCATTAACTTCAAATTTATTATTATTTTTTCATTGATTTTAATTTTATATATCAACATTTTATTAATTTTAATTTTATGCGTCAATTTTTTCAAAAGTTTTTTTAATATTAAATGAAAATTACAATTAACTATTTAATGTGTTATTTTTCTCGTTAACTTCGAATTTATCTGTCATTTTCATTTATTTTGATTTTATATGTTAATTTCTCTAAAAAATAAAAGTAAATAATTTATTTTTCTTATTTTTTATAAATAAATCAATAATATAGTCCAAAAAATTGTGAATTATTAAATTTTCTATTTTTATATTTTCTTATGTTCCTCGACAATTTAACAAATTTAAACCAAAATTAAGACTAAAATATTATAAAAAGTTATAATAACTTTTAAGTTTGCCTTTCTATTTTTAAGAATGTTTAACTAAATAGTTTCGTTCAAATATTTTATTTATATCAATTTTTAAATCAATATAATTGTTAATAAAATCATATATAAATTATTAATATCACATATAAATTTTTAATTATCTTATTTTATTAAATAAACCTGAATAACATAGAGGTTCGTAAACTAATTTTATTTTTACACATGTAAAAAGTAAATCTGAATCTAATACAGAAAATATGTTTTGGCTATTGAGATATGCAAAGTCTTATATTCCTTTTTCTTATATTTTTTCTAGGGGTCTTATAAAATATTAGAATCTTCTCAGAGTATTCTTTTATTCAAAAATATTTTGAGTTTTTGTTTCGTTTTAAAAAAACTGATATTTTTTCAAAATCTTTTGAGTCAATTTTGGATGATTTTTTCTTATTAGAAAGTTCTATAATCACTACAAAAAAGCAGACGTCTTGCGACTACGGACGTGCTCGCAAAGTGGTCGCAAAATACGAAATTGCGACTATTTTGCGACCACCAAAAGTAGTTGCAAAAGCAAAGTCGCAAAAATAGGTAGTCACAAATCAGTCAAAAATTTACGACTGATTTGCGACTACTATAATACTGGTTAAATTTGCGACTCATTTGTGATGACTTGGTGGTTATGAATTTTGCCACTATTTTGCGACTACGTATATGGTTGCAAAACTCGTAATCGCAAATCAATCATAAAATTTTGTGACTGATTTGCGACTGCAGTGCCTCTTGCAGTCGCAAATCAGTCACAAAATTTTATGACTGATTTGCGACAACATTAACCAAAACAGTCGCAAATCAGTCATAATTTTTTGCCACTGATTTGCGACTACTATGGTTCATGTAGTCGCAAATCAGGCACAAAATTTTATGACTGATTTGGACCACATTTGACATGCAGTCGCAAATCAGTGGCAAAAAATTGCAACTGATTTGTGACTGATTATAAAATAATCGAAAAAAATTTTGTAATCGCAAATCGGTACCAAAAAATTGATACTGATTTGGGACTGATTTACGACTACAACAAAATTAGATTAAAAAATAAAAATTAATTAAAAATATTTAGAAATAATTTTAATATTTTGAAATTAAAATAAAAAATTATTAATAAAAGAATAATTTTTTATTTTAATTTCAAAATATTAAAATTATTTCTAAATATTTTAAATAATTTTTATTTTTATATTTTTTAATAATATTTTTCAAAATTAATTTTAATAATATTAATAATATTTTTTATTATTAATATTATTAATTTTTAATACAATAACTTTTAATTAATTTTTTAATAATATTATTAATATTATTTAATTTTTAATTAATTTTTAATAATATTTTTTAAAAACAATTTTCAAAATTAATTTTTAAAATTATTATGTTTTAATAATATTTTTTTAAAATTTTTATTTCTGAATATTTTATTAAATTATTATTTTTTTAAACAATTAATTATTATTAATATTATTTATTAATTAATAATAAATATTATAATATTAAATATAAAATATATTAACTAATTAATATAAAATATTAAATATAAAGCAATTCTAAATTAAAAATATAATCAATCGGGGACGTTTGCCGGTTGTATGAACCGTGCTCACCATCCCTTTCATGCGTATTACGCAAACGACCTTGACCTCTTTTCGTACCACCGGGGTGATCACATGATCCCAGTTGTACGATTGCTTCAAATTAATTTATATAATATTAATATGTATTTAAATATTATAAAATAAAAAAATTAAAAAAAAAAACACTTACCGCAAGCTCGATTAAATATTTTTCCTCCCTCTCAGCAGCTACGACCGTCCAACAATAGTAGGGGCCATCAAATTTATTTTTCAAAATTTTTGAAATTTGACGGGTAATAGCCCCGTTATCGCTGTCAAACCAAATATTTTTATTATACACAAAAATTTTAATTTTATATTAATATATTATTAAATTTTTAATAATTATTTATAAATAAAAATAAAAAAAATAAAAATTTACATTACCACATTAAATTTGGTGCCGGTAGTGGATACATCACTGTCAAACATTGTTCTCGTCCCGGAGTTTGTAACAAATTATCAAAAATGATAGTTTGTTTTTCCGTTCCTGTTTCGCACTCGAGAATTTCTTCCTACTCATGTTGTTTCGATTCCTGAAACCGTGGATGTGTTTGGGTTTCAGGAACGGAATGAGGGGTAAATGTATATTGGGGAGGGAGACAGGATGCCGCTCTATTAGTGGATGGTGAGGGGTTCGAGGAAGCCGAAGAGATACCACGGCCGGAAGACGATAAGATAGATCGTCTTCCATGACATTTCATGGACCTACCGCTACTTGCCATTTTTTAATTAGATTTTTTAGATTGCAGAGGGTTTGGAATGTTAAGAAAGGTTATAGAAAATAAAAGATTTGTTTGAAATGTGAAAAATGAGGGAAAACTTTCGACTATTTATATATATTTTTTACGACCACGTATGTGGTCGCAAATCAGTGGTACAATTTGAATTTAATGACATGGTCGCAAATCAGTCGCAAATTTACGACTGATTTGCGACCACCAATTAATTTGCTGGGAACCAAAAACTTTGAACTTCCCACCAAATTAATTGGTGGGAGTTTGAAAGTTTTCGAAATTTTAACTCCCACCGAATTAATTGGTGGTCGCAAATCAGTCCCAAATTTGCGACTGATTTGCGACCGCATGCAATTTTTATGACTGAAATGCCACCATATTGTCAATGTAGTGGCAAAGTGGTGGCAAATCAGTTACAAATAATACTCTAAAACCTAAATTTTTAGATTTTGGTGAATACATTGAATTATATAAGACTGATTATTTGATTATAAGTTATACAAATTTTAATTACTTTGAAAATAATAACATTTACCAAATTTTCAAATTATTTACCTAAAACACTTAACAAATTTACTTAACCCTATAACTCTTATATACATTTCAAATGTTTTCTAAAAATTAAATCATTACAAATATGGTTTTCAATATATGTGATCACTTATAATGGTTAGTAGCCACATAAATTTAGAAATACAAGTTGTAAATGTGGAAAATACTTAGGGAAAATGGGAATCACCAAATGTGATCGCAAATCAGTCGATATTTTGCGACTGATTTGCGACTGCACATCAAATTTTGAGTTTGTGGTCGTAAGTCAGTCGCAAATGTGGGACTGATTTGCGACCACGTATAATTATTGTGACTGAAATGCCACCACATTGTCAATGTAGTGGCAAAGTGGTGGCAAATCAGTCACAATTTATGTCATAAAACCTTAATTATATGGTTATTGGGAATAAATTGAATTATATAAGAATCAAATGTCAAAAATACATAAAACGATAACTATATTTATTACATTTCTTCGTACTCGTCATCATCTGAAGATGAAATATTACATTGAAATTCATCTTCTAGTTCCGCATCTCCGACATCAAAATCAATTTCTTCTGTATGGTTAAATCTCTCGACCAACCGATCTACTTCTATCTCTTGAACAACCATTACTTCTTCATCATTTTCTTGTTGCAAGAGGTCAATCTCGTCTTTGTTTTTATATTTCCCCAAAATGCTAGATATATGATTAACTTTTAAAACACTGAGCCATGTTTTTTTATGATGATTTAGTGTTCGGATAGGGAATATAACAAACTTGATCTGCTTGAGAGGCTGATACATCATAAGTATTGAAATATAAATTAGTTATATATTTTTAACAAAATTAATTATATAGTTAATTATTTACGTATACGTACCGAGAATAAATGGTTCGTATTTGTAGTATTTCTCCGATGATAAGGCATCAACGATGCTATTTTCCGAATTCCGAGTACCTTTCAAAAGCGTAGGATCGTACCATTCACATTTAAAAAGCGTGATCTTCAAATTTAGGAGGCCGACATAATCAAGTTGAATGATATCTGTTAAAATCCCGTAGAAATCAGTTTCATCTGATGCATCTCAGTAATTGTCTCCCTTCACACAAATACCGTAGTTACATGTCTTTCTCTTATTTCCATGTTTCTTCGTGTGGAACATATAACCTCTTGTAAAATACATCGGCCAAGTTGACGCTTTATTCATCGGCACTTGAACTAATTTTTGAGCCCATATAGAAAAGACACGTAAATCTGTGGAAGTACATGAATTGACCTATGATCATATATATATATATATAATTAAAGTTAGTATTTCAAAATTAATAAATGAAATATAATATACATATCAAATAATTAAACATACATAATCTCTAACCCATATGTGGAACTCTTCCTCTCTTTTCGATGAAATATCATCTTCCAAAAGATATGGATACGTACATCGAATATGATCTTCAAACATGCTACAAAAGTAAATATGAAAAATTAATATATATTGCTTGATATAATGAAATGAAATATAATCAATGCAATTAATTGTTTTCATATATCTCTCTAATGCCCGAAAATATTCACAATTCCGTAAAACATGTGCATGTACATATTTATATTCTTTTTCAGAGAGCTATATTTCTTTACATTTACCACTTGGACAATCCATGTGCGTAAATATATCTGGTACTCCGGGATCCGGATATACAGGAACGTCACCTTCATCGAATCTTATAGACCTGTATATATATTATATTAATTATACGATATATCAGCACAAAAATTTGCCATTCATATATAATAAAATAATTAATTAATAAACATAAGAATTAATTTATGTTACCTATTTTTCGTGTGTATGTGGGCAACAAAGTAATGTTCCGAGAAGTAAGATATCTCATCATTCACATATGATTCAACAATCGACCATGCAACATATCGTTTGTTCTTCGCTTTGCTTTTTAGTTTTTTAAAAAACCTTTCAAATGGATACATCCACCTATATTGCACATGTCCACCCAGTTCAGCTTCATATGGTAGATGTACAGGAAGATGCTCCATGACATCAAAAGATGAAAGCGGAAAGATCTTTTCCAAATTGCACAAAATTATGACTATGTTTTCCTTCAGAATTCGAACACGGTTTTGTTGTAATGATCTGGAGCATAAATCACGAAAAAATCCTCCAATCCCTATATATATTACCATCAATAATTAATTACTACACGCAACTATTATTAATTTACGTACTTCCAATAAAAAATATTTATTATTATATTTACCTGATAATGATAGATTAACGTTCCGTGGTAAAAGTTTTGCAAATATAAAAGGGAAAACTCTTTCCATAAAAACATGACAGTCATGGCTTTTCATACCCGAGAACTTTAGTCTATCCATATCCATACAATTTGCTAAATCTGCCGCATAGCCATCCGAAAATTTGACATCATTTATGATACATTCCAATAACCGTTATTTTGCTTTTTGTGTCAATCAAAATATAGGGAATGGAGCATTACCCCGACATCCACATGCAACTCTTTTCGAGAGCAAAACTTTGCAATATCCAACCTTGACTTAACTGTATCTTTTGATTTCTCTTTCACATTCATAACAGTATTAATGATGTTCCGCCCAGTACGTACGGTAACTCTCAAAATATGCTTTCTTTGTGCCAATTATGCCAGCTGACGTAACCTTCTTCTTTACTTTTATGACTGTTTCCTCCATAGTCAAATTTTTTAGAGGATTGACAGTTTTTATTCGATCGTATAAAATTTGTTCGCCTGTCAATGATTGTGGAGGATAATCATTCAAAACGTGCTTCCCTTCTAAAAAATTGTTTTATTTTTCCGTAACGGGTGACCATTAGGAAGAAACCTTCTATGACAATCAAACCAACACGTCTTTCTCCCATTTGGTAATTGAAATGCCTTCGTATCATCCATACAAATTGGACAAGTCAGTCTTCCATTCGTTGTCCATCCTGACAATATTTCAAAAGCAGGAAAATCGCCTATCGTCCATAGTAACATGGCTTTTTGATTGAAATTTTGGTTCAACGATACATCGTATGCATGAACTCCCGTAGACCATAATTTTTTCAACTCATCAAACAAAGGTCAGAGGAATATATCCAGACTAGCACGCGGATGATTTGGCCCTGAATTCAGAATTGTTAGAAACAAATACTCTTTCTTCATACACATCTCCGGTGGCAAGTTATATGAAGTGATAATCACCGGCCATAAAGAATGATTACAAGACATCCCAAATGGATTGAACCCATCAGTACATAAGCCAAAATAAACGTTTCAAGATTCAGCAGTAAATCTAAGATGTAGATATTGAAAATTTTTCCGCTCTACAGCATCAAATGGATGACTCATTTCTCCATCTTCTGCTCCATGCTCTGCGTGCCACCTCATTGCCTCTACGGTTTTCTCGATTTGATACATTCTTTTAAGTCTATCACCTATAGGTAAATACCACATACGACTGAAAGGTATTCTCGTCCTGCCCTCGCTTGGCTTATACTGGGGGGAATCGCAAAATTTGCATTTTTCCCATTTCTCATCTTCTTTCCAGAAGATCATATAATTTTGAACACACGTCAATTGTATAAAATAGAAGACCTAAATTTTGCATCAATTTTTTCAGTTTCATAATATGAACCCGTTGCCTGATTCTCCTGGGGCAAATATTCTATAAACAGCTCCACCCAAGAATCCATATATTTTTCTGGTAAATTAAAATCAGACTTGATGTTCATGAACCGAGCAGCTAAAGATAACTGTGAGTGCCCTTCATGACAACCATCATACAATGGGTTTTCGCACCTTCTAACATGTTGTAAAAAATTTGTGCTTCTTCATTAGGCCGTTCTTCTTCATTATAATTATATTCTTCTTCGTTCTGATTATAGTACGGATGATCATCAGTCGTTGTCTCACGAAATGCATCTGTCACCATTTCAACATATCTATTACCGGATGTACCAACTGTTTCATCACTAGTACAACCACTCGTACCTCCCTGATTTCTTTGGACATCACCCCGACTAGTACTCGTTCCTAACTGAACATTCAGCTCTTCTCCATGTTTATACCAAATATAATAATTTGGCATAAATCCTCGACTATATAGATGACTCCATATTTTCCGTCCCAGAATAAATTTATCATTTTTGCAATTAATAGAAGGACAGAAAAATTTATCTCCGCTACTTTGATCTATTGGTTGACTACTTACAAAATTCATGAACTGTTCCATGCCTTGTGCAAATTCCACCGATATATTTCTTGTTTCATTATCAATCCTTATGTACATCGAGTCTCTCAAATTATTATAATTTCCCCACATGTTTTAAGATTTTTTTTTCCTTCGATTCTACAAATGAAATAATGGGATGGGGCATATATATACAATATTTTACCACTACTTTGCCATTGTTGTGCCACTACTTTGCGACTACAACAGTGTAGTCGCTTAAATGTCGTTATACCTAACACGCACATATTTTTTATGGTGGCACTTTGCCACCACTTTGTGACTGAAGAGCCACTACATAATGTAGTTGCAAATTGGTCGCATTTTTAGCGACCAATATGCGACTACAAAGTGATTTTCACACATGTAGTCGCTAATCATTTTCTATTGTGCGACTGATTAGCGACTACAAAGATCAGTCGCAAAAGAGTCGCATTTCAGTCTCTAAATTGTTGCGTTTTGCGACCAATATGCGACTACATCTTTTGGTCACACTTTTGCAACCACTTCGTGACTACGTCTCCGTAGTCGCAAAGTGGTTGCAAAATTGTAGCAAATGTGGTCACAAATTTTGCGACTACGTATGTAGTCGCAAATTGCAATCATATTTTGGCAGTTTTTTTTGTAGTGAATCATTTATATGTAAAACATCTATGGAACTTTCAGATTTTAACAACTGAGAATCTATCCTTGATAGATTTTTTATTGGAATAGTTTCAAGAATACGTATACAACTTGTTAATCTATAAAAAAAGACTTAAAGAAAAAGTCCTCCACTTGTGTATCAAGTGGATGTTTTGTATATAAATTTTAAAGAATGGTCCAATCATACCGGTTAGGCCTGTCATTATGGTTCATTATCTGTGGGTCCCGTCTTGTTTGATGCGATGTGGGGTGGGTGTGGGTCGAAAAAATAAATTTCATATGCAAGGTACGTATGGGTCAAAATTTTGGTATAACGGGACGTGTACGGTTTTTATTTTATTATTTTGCGGGTTAGCGGGTACTCGCAAATTTTGGGTCAAAATCAATTAACCAAAATTTAAACTAATTTAATTATAAACCAATTTAATCCTAAACTAATTTAATACCAAACTTTATTATGTTTAATACCAAACTTGATGTTTAGAGATTTAATGAGATTTTTTTAAACATTGTAAAGTGGTGAAAAATAATTCGTATTTTTCTAATTATGAACTGATAAAAGAGTACATGGTTTAGAAAACTCGGTGAAATAATGTGTTCTTAAATATTTTCGTTGTTTTATTGTTGTTTTAACGTGACAATCAAACTCAAGAAATAGTGTTATTATAAGGATATTGAAAAAACTAAACGAAATTGATAACTTTGTAATCGTGGACTAACCATATCTATCGTAAAACTCAAGTGTGAATTGCAAGAAGTCAAGATCAGGATATGTTGTTGTTTTAAGTGATCAAATATAATAACAACAGTATGTCAAATCACTGGTGGAAGAGAATGATCTAAATAGTAGAAATACTTTACCTTAATAGAGATTTCACACAACCATAATCTAGATATGGGCAAATAATTCGAATCGAATAAACCGAATCGAAATCAAACCGGAAAACATATTTTAGTTGGTATTCGGTTATAAATAAATAATCAAATGGATATTATTTTAGAAAACCATGGTTATTGGTTACTAACCGAAACCGAACCAAAAACCAAAATAATATCCAAAAATATCAAATTATTTTTGGTTATCCAAAAATATTTCGGATATTTTGGTTATTTTTGATTATTTTTTGGTTATTTTTTTGTTATTTTTGGTTATTTTTTTTATTTTTTTATTATTGTTTGTTATTTTCGGTTACTTTTGGTTATTTTAGTTATTTCGTTTATTTTTGGTTTTTAAATTTAATAACCAAACTGACAGAAACCGAAGTATAACCGAACCGAAATCGAAACGAAATATAAAAATAACCAAACGGATCTTTAACCTTATCAACCGAAAAAACTGAAACAAAAAATAATCGAACAAAACTGAATCGAATATCCGAATGTACATTTTTTATTAGACAATTATTTTTAGTATATTAAACATGCTAAAAGTATAAAACGGAATCAAATATCGAAAAAGTGGAAGTTTGAGAGAATATATATAATGATCAAAATGTAGATATGAAAAATTAGTCCGTCAACGGAAAAGGCATTTGAGAATTCTCAGTTTGATTTATTTGGGCTTCTAATGTGCATATGGTAGGTTTAATTAACCTAATATCTCAGCCACTAAAGGATGTGTATATTCTTTATTGATGCTAATAACAAACATAAGCATTTGTGTTAACTCTCTAAGTAAGAGAGTATATATATATACCCAAATAATTGTTGCAAAAATGTCAAATATGTGTTGTCTCATTATCTCTTGCAACTTTGATATCTAGAGTTATAAATGATCAATCCATTAATAAATTATCCGGAAATGCTTCTACTTTCTATTGAAAAATAATTCAAACTTCAAGAATTTACAGCTTAGAAGATAATTGACCTAAATTTGATGATCTTTAAGATACAAATATAAAAATAAAAATAAAAAAAGTTAATCTAAAACTTGTTACTATTTCGTAAAATATTTTCTTCTTAGGTTTTTAAATTAAATATTTTAATAATTTATTTTATGGATATAACTTCATTAAAATTATATATGTAAACTATAAATGTAATTATGTATGTACAATATACTTATAGATACAAGAGTAAAGTGAATATTTGTTTATTCATGTTTTAATATTTTCATTTATAATTTTAAAGAATATTAAATTTTAGTATTTATTTTATTCTATATAATTTCCAATTTTTTAGATTAAATAATAATAAATCAAAGCGAATTTAATAATATTTTTGAGAAAAAAAAATTTTAAAATACATAAATTTTGTAATATTTGGTAGAAAAATACACAAACTATTTTGACTGCTATTTCAAATCATAAACTATAGATATTGTCTGAATGTATACGAATTTTTTAATTTTTTAATTTCGACACCGACGAAATAAAAAATGTTATGGATATTAACATAGTATAATACATTTCTTCTTCCCTTAAACATGAATGATCTTTGGATTTTTAGATTTAGGAGAAAAAGAAATGTGTTTAAGGAATACAAATGTTGTTAGGAAAGAAAAGTGAAATTTTGATACTTACATTAAGTTTAAAACGATGTTAATAAATTTAATACTGTTTATTATATTTTGTTAATATTCCTAACGTATATTTATCTCACTGATGTCATAATCAAGAAATTAGAAAATTTGTATATTTTTCAGACAATATTTATATTACATGATTTAAATAGTAGTCAAAATAGTTTGTGTATTTTTCTAACAAATATTACAAAATTTATGTATTTTAAAGGTTTTTCCCAATATTTTTCTATGCCTGAAGAAGGATTGCCCATAGAACAAATCAAATATGTCCTCTAGTGGAATATCACATTTAGATGATGCTTTTTTGGGGTATACATTCGAAAATCTCCTCAGGTTTAGGCATCTCTCTAATGTTCAGAGGTTTTACATCAACGAATCTCACCATTTTTATGCAGATGGAACGATATCATAACAAGTTCCAAAAGGTTTACATTGTCCACCCATGTTTTTAAAGCAAACTTTCTCTTTTCACTTTTAGGGAGAAAAGTTTACGTCTTTTCATACATTTGTCTTGAAAGACAGTTCCATTTCTCACTTTCTCTCACACTCTTTCTCAGCTCCTAAGCTTTCTTCAATGGCGATTATCACAGGAGAAGAAGAGGAAATGAAAACCCTTGTTCCACCTAAGACTAAAGCTAAAGACAAAGAATCTTCGAAATTTGATTCGGCTATGATGAATCAAAATCCCCAATCTCAAAATCCTTTTCCTTTTTGGTTCTACTTTACACTCGTCGTCTCACTCTCCACCGTTCTCTTTGTATCTATTTCTATATTCTCACCTCGCGACGATCCAAGATCCTGGTTTCTCTCGCTTCCACCAGCTCTTCGTCAGCATTACTCAGATGGGCGAACCATCAAAGTCCAAGTAAACCCCAACGAATCACCGATCGAAGTTTTCGTAGCTGAATCTGGTTCGATTCATTCGGAGAATGTGATAGTCGTTCATGGGTTAGGGCTTAGTTCGTTTGCTTTTCGAGAAATGATTCAATCACTCGGGTCGAAAGGGATTCATGCTGTGGCCGTTGATTTGCCTGGAAATGGGTTTTCAGATAAGTCGATGGTAGTGGTAGGTGGAGATAGAGAAATAGGTTTTGTAGCTAGGGTTAAGGAAGTTTATGGTTTGATTCAAGACAAAGGTGTTTTCTGGGCTTTTGATCAGATGATTGAGACTGGAGATTTGCCATATGAGGAGATCATAAAACTACAGAATTCGAAACGGAGAAGCTTGAAAGCTATCGAATTAGGGAGTGAAGAAACGGCTAGGGTTTTAGGGCAACTGATTGACACATTGGGTTTAGCTCCTGTTCATTTGGTTCTTCATGATTCAGCTCTAGGTTTAGCTTCAAACTGGGTTTCTGAGAATTCCCCAAATGTTCGAAGTATAACACTCATTGACTCTAGTATTAGCCCAGCATTACCCTTGTGGGTTTTGAACATACCCATAATCAGAGAGATCTTGTTAGGGTTTTCATTTGGTTTCCAGAAACTAGTGAGCTTTCGTTGCTCAAAGGAGATGACTTTATCGCAAATCGAAGCTCATAGGATACTTTTGAAAGGAAGAAATGGGAGAGAAGCTGTTGTTGCTTCACTAAAGAAGCTAAACCATAGCTTCGACATTGTACAGTGGGGTAATTCAGATAGGATTAATGGTATTCCGATGCAAGTGATTTGGTCTAGCGAAGGGTCTAAAGAATGGAATGATGAAGGCAACCGTGTAGCTAAGGCTCTTCCTAACGCAAAGTTTGTCACTCACTCGGGCAGCCGGTGGCCTCAGGTTAGAGAATCAACTTTAAAGTCTTTTTATAACTTGGTTGAATTGATCTCTAGCATGTAAAGATTAATGTTAAAACCACACCCAATCTCTGAATTTAAAGCTTCATGATCTTATCATTGCTTGCTGGGCTTTAACATTAGTAAGATCTGTCTGTTCTCTTGTACGTACTTTGTTTTCCCATATTTTTTCGTCATGCTATCTCCATTGATAGCACATCATCTTGAGCTCTATACAGCCTGTATTTTTGTCTTAACTCATTTGTAGACACAAACTTGCTGGTTTTTCATTGATTAGATAAACTTGCTTAGTTTTCTAGTTGTAAAACATAAATGGCAGGCACAAGTATCTGAATTTTTTTGAGTTTTTCGATTAGATGTAGAGTTCTTACAGGTCCTTGTATCATGGAAGTGGTTTTTCAGGTTTGAATCCTAAACTTTAATGATACAGGAAAGCAAATCCGGCGAGCTTGCAGGTTACATTGATGATTTTGTCTCTCAGCTACCAAGATCCATCAGAAGGGTCGCTGAGGAACCTATCCCGGAAAAAGTTCAGAACATGTTTGATGAAGCAAAGGCCGGAGGTGAGCATGACCATCATCATGGCCACATGCAACCACATGCTGGTTACACTGATGCTTATGGTCTTGGTGAGGAATGGACTACTTGATTTGCTTTTTGAGTTCTTGATACATGTTATTATACAATTCACCGCTCCCTTAATTTTACTACTATAATGTGATTTTTATTTTGTTTATTCAAATTTTCTGAATATTATATAAATCTATGTGTCTAGTAAGTCAGCAAATTTTCAATAGAAAATCTCACCTTTATTTTTAAAAATATATTTAACTCTGCTCTAGCATTATTTGGACTAAAATAAATATGAAATGCTCATTTAGCTTATCAAAAAAATATAAATATACGTAATTAATCTAGTTATCTTTTTTTTATAATTTATCTTTAATGATTATCTATAAATTTTTCAGAATATATTTACACATGATTGTACTTATCAATTATATTAATTATACAAATTTTATTAGTTGTATATATTATATTTTATTAATTATACTCTATTACACTGTACACTTGTTAGTTATACCAGTTTTATTTAGTTATAGTAATTATACTAGTTATAATCAGTTATAGTAATTCTATTAGTTATACTCGGTTGTATTCCATTATATTAGTTATATTCCGTGCACCTGTTTTTCCATTGTTGTTTGTTCAAATTTAAGAACGCCATGATTTTTTATATATTTCTTTTACAATATTTCGATATTAAACTTTTCACATAATATAAATTCATTAAGCGAATAGATAAAAATGATAAAATCGAATTTAAAAAGTAAAAATAAAAGAAAAAAAATCTAAAATAAAACAAAAAGATCTAAAGAGAATAGAACAGAAAGAGAATAAAAAAATCTCAAACGAATCATGATAAATGATAGAATTTTTTTTTATTGCAATTATGCGAATCTTGAATTTTGAAAAGGTAAAATAAAAAAGAGAATGAAAAAGAGAAATAAAAAAAATGATAAAAAAGAAAACAAGAAAGAAATTAAATTAAAGTGAGGTTGGATGGAATCAAAAATATAATAGTTTTTTATATATTGTAATATTAAATTAATCAAATATAAATTATACTTTTATAATAAAGATATTTGAGAATATTTTAAATCAATTGGGATATTTGAGAATATTTTAAATCAATTGGGATATTTGAGAATATTTTAAATCAATTGGGATAGTTGAAATTTTGATCCCCATTATTTTGTTGTAATGACGAAGACCGTAATATCGGATTTTTTGAAAGCATTTCAAATTATATGCGATCCATTGATTTAATCACCCTCCAAATATTTATATAAATATATATAGATAAAAAAAGTCACGTAGACACTATAAATACTAAAATGCAACAAAATTCAACATGACTTCATTACAATAAGATGTGATATAATTTTAAACACAAAAAAAAACAAAAATCAAGGGAGTTAGAATTTATTAACCACCGATTGGATATAACTTTTTATTTTATCACATAAACTATTGGAACTTGGTTTTACGGAAGTGGCTGTCGATCACTTTCCGGTGAGTTTTCTAACGAAGACGTTAAAACCAAAATTCGTTTGAATGAAAAATGAGTATCTAAAGTGGGTTGCTTGATAAGCATAAAATGAATAAATGTAATTTGTCCCACATTAGAAGTTAGAAGTGAAATTTCTCTTGTATATCAAGTGGAGAAACTGTTACAAAACTCAAAATTTTAGGTACACTTTGGTGTATTAGTGGAAGAAGATAACCGAACTCGAGTTTAGAGTTTTTGGAATTTAGCAAATGAACCAATGATTGGTACAATTATTATTGTGGTTTGGTTCAAACTCTATTTGTTATTTGTTGACTAAGTCAATAGTCAATTTCTCCTTAATTGAGTTAAGTTACAATTTACAACCAAATTAATTTGGTTTATTGTTTTGTAATATTTGTAACATAAAAATCATAATGATTTTTAGTGGAAAAT
Source organism: Pugionium dolabratum (assembly GCA_018901945.1). NCBI lineage: Eukaryota > Viridiplantae > Streptophyta > Magnoliopsida > Brassicales > Brassicaceae > Pugionium > Pugionium dolabratum. The sequence continues at coordinate 170,757 of JAEVFF010000102.1, read as the reverse complement.
AATTTTCATTAAAAATGGAGTAACCTATTTATAAACTCATATGGTGAATCATTAAGGAGGAAAATGAATGATGGAAAATGAATGATGGAAAATGAAAAGAGAAAAAGAAAAACAAACCTTTGGTTTTCTCATTCTAATAGTGTAAAAAATACACATAAAAAAATTCCTCACATGTTGAGTATGAGAGTGCAACATAGAAAAACGTTCGTTGGATTCTGTCCTTGGGTTGTGTAAGACAGAATAGTTGCAGTTGTATCCTGGGATTCGGAACGCCATGCAACCGTCATACTACAAGGCGTTTTCAGAATTAAGGAAAGAGTGTCTCGCCTCTGCAAATCCAGTCTTTCCAAATTCTTGTATCAGTATTTTATATTTTATTATATGTAATTTTTTCACAATTATACAGTTGTCCACATTGTAAAAAATCGCGCTCTAACAATCTTAATTCTAAAAATGTTGTTAGTCTCACGATTATAATTACAATAATTACAATCTTAATTCTGAAAACTTCGTTATGTTTATTAGATTAACGAAAACTAATAATTTTGTGAAGTGTTTATGTCATAAGAACAGGAATTTGGATGTGCGATAATTTTTCGTTCACTTTCAGTATATTTTTTCGGGTTTGCAATTGTGCAAAACAGAAAAAAAAAGTATCAATATGGATGGCAACAAGTATAGTGAATTGATACCCCAAATTGGGAGCGGTCTACCACTAATGATTTTGTTTGCAATATGAATAGAATTTTGATGTTTATCTTAATGTCCAAATCCTATTGATTTAGAGATAATATTGACCATGAGTCTTGTGAGTTGACGCACCAATTTCGTATTGGTAGTGGTCTGCCACATGTGACTATGTCAATAATGTTTAAAACGATACCTTTAAAAATCATCACATACTTCAAAAGCAAAATGATTAAAAGAAGTTTAGTGGAAAATATTACAAGTGTGATATATCAAAAAATTGATGCATGTCTAGCAAAATTGATATCTATTTTAATAGATATATATATATATATTTGCTGAGACGCATGAATATGACTTTAAAAAAAAATTAAAACAGAAAAATAAAGGTTGGACAATAAAACCCAACTCGAGAAAACTATGAAAATAGTTATAAAAGAAAACATTTTTTGATGAAAAATAATGCGTTATTTTGAATAAATAACATTATTTATCAAAAAATTCTCCATGATCACTCGAATCAAATGGAGTTATGGGATACAAAAAAAATCTCAAACTCATAAAAAAAATGATGAATGCAAAATTGAATTATTCTGAGTTGTCTCGGAAAATGTGGGGGAACCGTTGCTTACCATATAAAGTTATTGACAAGATGTCATATGAACTTTGGAAGGTAAAGTACATTCATACAAATACCTAAAAATGTGGGGGTGTTTACAAAAATTGTAGTACAACCTTCTAAATAGTCACAATCTTACTAAAAAAAGTAGATTGTATATAGTGGTTTAGTCATTTTTTTAAAGAAAAACCATTATAAAATTGATCTCAAATTGTGTAATCTCAATAGATTATATCAAATTGAATGATAACTTATGATTCATATATTAAAGGTGTCATGAGATTAAATTGTAAAATCATCAAGAGGAATGAGTTTAAAGCCTATTATTTAAGATGAGTTTGACGGTAACCCTATCTACGTGATTGGAGATCCCAAGATGTAGGTTCAAAGGGATAACTAAATCAAACGGTATCTAAAAGAGCACTGTGAGACTTAAGTCTCTACCCAGTTCCTAGGATGATGCACAGTATTTCCTGTATGTGTGTAAGATAAGCGTAACTTTTAATGATTTGAGACCATAGCTTTGAGGTATAATTGGAGTATTACAAGATGCTCCTTAAAACAAAGCTAATGGCGAATCACGTTGTGAGTGTGAAATGGGGTCGTTTCTAGGAGAATGAAGGAAAGGCTATTATTCTCCAAGTTTACTCATGATTAACCAGACATGTTCACGACCAAAATGAACACAATAGAGAACCTAGTTCTATGAGAAAGAAACTGTGTTATAGTTATTTTCTCGGTTTACATAAAAGCCCGGAAGGTTCAAGACATCATGTTCACCTTCTGGTCGAGTAAATCCGTTAGCTATTAACAATGATTGGTTCAAAGCTGAAAAATGTTACCAACTCATATACAGTGGATTTTTCGTTTGTACTCTCGAAAGTCCTTCTGTCTAGTCTTTCGAGTCTTGTCTAGATAGTCAGTTAAGTTTATCGAGTCGTCACATGTTTAGAGTCATTTCTATTCATGTGGGGGATTGTTGGAACTCGGTTTTATGGAAGTGGTTGTCGATCACTTTCCGGTGAGTTTTCTAACGAAGATGTTAAAACCAAAGTTCGTTTGAATGAGAAATGAGTATCTAAAGTGGGTTGCTTGATAAGCATAAAATGAACAAATGTAATTTGTCCCACATTAGAAGTTAGAAGTGAAATTTCTCTTGTATCAAGCGGAGAAACTGTTACAAAACTCAAAATTTTGGATACACTTTGGTGTATTAGTGGAAGGAGATAACCAAACTCGAGTTTAGAGTTTTCTGAATTTAGCAAATGGACCAATGGTTGGTACAATTATTATTGTGGTTTGGTTCAAACTACATTTGTTATTTGTTGACTAAGTCAATAGTCAATTTCTTCTTAATTGAGTTAAGTTACAATTTACAACCAAATTAATTTGGTTTATTGTTTTGTAACATTTTTAACATAAAAATCATAATGATTTTTAGTGGAGAATATTTCTCATTAAAAATGGAGTAACCTTTTTATAAACTCATATGGTAAATCATTAAGGAGGAGAATGAATGATGGAAAATGAGAAGACAAAAAAGAAAACAAACCTTTGGTTTTCTCATTCTAATAGTGTAAAAAATACACATAAAAAATTTCTCACATGTTGAGTATGAGAATGCAATATAGAAAAGCGTTCGTTGGATTCTGTTCTTGGATTGTGCAAGACAGAATAGTTGCAGTTGTATCCTGGGATTCGGAACGCCATGCAACCGTCACACTACGGGGCGTTTTCAGAATTAAGGAAAGAGTGTCTCGCCTTTGCAAATCCAGTTTTTCCGAATTCTTATATCGGTATTTTATATTTTATTATATGTAATTTTTTCACAATTATTCAGTTGCCCACATTGTAAAAAATCGCGTCTTAACATAAACCACACCAAATAATGCAATACTTTCATAGGAAAAACTAACATTTTTATAGAAAAGAAGGTGTCGATACCATGGATACAACTATCTATTATATAAATTTATAGTGATCAAGATTATATAGCATTTAATACATTTGATATAAAGATTCCAAAAATATGTCAACATCATCGATCAAATATCAAAATTTCTTTAAAAAATTACAATTTAAATATAAGAATATGTAGGGAGGAGTAAGTTGGCTAGTGGTTGCACCATTTTTACGTCCATCCTAAAGGTCTGGAGTTCGAATCCACCTTCCATCTTATGAGATGGTGTTAAATCTTCGTACGAAAATGTTAGGCTATCGGGCCGACCCGTTGTGGCCCATTGACAAAAAAATATAAGAATATGTATATGTTTATAAGAAAGGGGAAATTTACATAATAATAGAGAAATGCCATTTAATTAGTAAAATGAAAAACTAACGAACTAATTGTTTTCTAACTATTCACTTATGCCATAAGTTACCGATTTTATCCTTATACATCAGCGATACATCCTGCTCATAGGCAGTGATGTGATAGTTTATGACTGACACACACTAAAATGACTGAAGATTTGAAAGCTTCTGCAAGTATATTGTTGTAAAACGGATCTCCATGTTGAATCTCAGCCGTTGGATGATACAATTATGGTGTGCATTTAATGCACAAATTCAGTTTGGCTTGCGTGTAACATCACTGAGATAAATTCCTTCTTTCCAAGTTGAAACAGTGAAGCTTAACCAAATAAATGTTGTAGAAGATAACAACCACGTGTTCCCTTTTTTATGTTTAAGCAATAATCTTTATACACTCATCACCAATTAGCAATTTATTCATGCATGTTCTTCAACAAAAAAGCATTTATGCGGCTTGCATTCAGATTAAGAAACTGAATCTTCTGTCCAGAAATAAATATTTTTATTTTAAGTTATGTAAAATCCAAGGTAGCATTTACATAAACTAGTTAACTATGAACGATTATTTTGACATTGTAGTCATTTATGATGCATAAAAAAAAAGAAAATCATTATGTATCATGCATGTGTACCATTGAACATGTGTTCAACGATCTCACATTTTGAAAAGTACAAAAAAGTTATTCAGAGTAGGACAATAAATGGAAATAGAATAAAAATATGTTCGAAATTTGGAAGTGGTACCCTAATGTTAACATATAATAAATACTTTATAATATCTGAGAAGAACTTGGTAGTATTTAATATGGCATTTTCATTTACAATGGATCACATTTTTATGGTTACTTTATTTACATGGATCCCACTCACATGACATGTAGACAATAAAACTACAATTTATGATATTTCAACTTTAGATGTATAGTATACACTTATAAAAGTGTAAAAGTACAAAAACAGTACAATAATATATCATTTTACATTTTGAAAGTGCAAAAATGGCATAATAAAATTACATTTAGACTAGAACAAAAATGAAAAATAATTAAAATATTTTATAAATTCAAATTGGTAAACAAGATGTTAACATACAAAAAATAGATTACAATATATATAATAACTTTAGCAATTTTTAATGTCTTGTTTGAATTTATAATGCAGAACATAGATATGATAATTTCATTCTGCATGGGTACCAGTGAGATGTATAAAATCAAATTAAATGTTATGACATTACATCATTATATATACATTACAACACTGATCATTTGGGGAATGCAACAATAAATTTTACAAGAATAAAATTTTTTTAACGTATACTTTTCCTATTAAAATATACATGAATATCTTAGCAGTGGTTCTACTAATGAGACTGCACCGCAGTCATTAGGAAAGACAATCTAATGGCATATGGAAATTCCACAAAGAAATAAGTGACCAAATGGAAGTTGTACTGGTGCCCCAAAACACAACATATTTGATTCTTGAAGAAAGGGTAAAAACTCGTTGTCTTATCGATGAAAATGTACCGATTGCAATAACGTACCAAATGCTGGAATGGATGATGACAGAAGAAGACATGCGTACACCTCCTGTTAATATAAAAAATGATGGGGATGCTGAATTATTCATGGGTTTGAGGGTGAATCATTTTCTACGGGCACTTTATGTGACAGTGGATGAAGAAGCAATCCAAATATACATGTCATATTTAATAGTTAATAGTAATGTTGGAGGTACACATAATTTCCTTGGTATTATCGATGTTGATCTGTATACAAACAACATTGAATACCAAGATAACATTTCCAACAATATGTACCTATCATAAATAAAATATAATATCCAAAAGTATTGTTGACATTCAATTATTTTGACGTAGGAATGCTGAGCTGTAACCATCTCTCCCAATGAGCTTGTCCATTCTGCAAGAAGTGCTAACCAAAAATGAACTCACATACTTCCAAGATTCCAGTAGGGAAATCTTAGATAGGTTAACTTTTAGTTTCAGAGGGAGAGCTTTGGAGGGGGAATTTCAGTCAACGGGGTCATCTATAAATGTTGTAGCATCCGAGACTCCTACAAGCATTCTCGAGGACATATATTTGTTTTTGCATAACAATCAAGAAGAGATACATATAGATGATATACTCCTAACATTACATTTGGAGTCTTCCGAGGGACAAGGTCAGTGCATATTAAATAGTGTATGGTTAATTGTATAACATTGGAAAAATATTACATAATATTTATCTTATACATGACAAAATTTATTGTAGGAGAGTCTTTTGAAGCAAGGGGGACTGAAACCAATTTGGTAGACAAGGGAAAGAGACCAATGGTGGAAGAAGCTCAGCCAAGCGAGTCATTCTTTGGTCTAACCATAGGAAGAGAGTCCACTAAAAACAGAGAAACAAGACATGACTCACACGGTGATGAGAACGTGTGCAAAGAAAAAGATTGGGATGGTAAATTATCCCATAATGTTACTATTATATCTGTAAATATATTATTATGGTGTACACTTGTGTTGCAAAATATATAGTTTCATTCCAAAAACAAGGTTAGATGTCTATGACCCGAATGACTTGTATGTCGGGATGGTATTCAAAGATCAAAACGCATTTAAGACTCATTTAACCACGTACGCAATACGGCACAAGTTCACTTACAAGAGCACACGATCAACGCCAAACATGATGATACTTGAGTGCACTAGGAAGTCTTGCGTATGGCGCGTATACACAATAAAAATGGTGGATTCAGACTGGTAAGGTTACATGACTAGGTAAAATGTTTTTGATATATATGAAGCGAGGTATTTAGTAATACTTTTTATGTTAGGTATCAAATAAGACGAGTCCATGCAGAACACACTTGTAGTGTCGACGAGCGTAGCAGTTATCAAAAGCAGGCGTCATCCACATTGATTGGGAAAATAGTGAACAACATATACAATGAACAAGGATCGGGACCACGTCCAAACGAAGTAGGGAAATAATGAGAGGAGAACATGATGTCCATATCTCTTATTGGAAAGTATGGAAATCAAGAAAAAAGTGTTGGATATAGACATCGATGGACAAAGCTCATCTTACAAAATGTCGTTGTCGTACCTTCATCATCTATTAAAGGTGAATCCAGATTCGATTGTATCGATGGAGTCGGTTTACGATGACGAGATCGGAAATCGTTTCAAATATTTGTTTATCGCACTTGGGACAAGTGTAAAGGGATATCCATACATACGAAAAATGGTCGTCATTGAAGGTACACATCTCAAATGGAAATACGCTTGATGTCTCTTAACCGCAAGCTTAGAAGATGGCAACTATCAGATTTTTCCATTAGCATTCGACATTGTGGACAGTGAAAACGACCAGACATGGGAATGGTTATTCGAGAAGTTGCAGGATATCGTCCTAGATAACGAGAAGGTTGTTTTTGTATCGGACCGGCATTCTTCACTATACTATGCACTGAGAAAGGTAACGTGTTGTTTTCAAGTTTATACGATTGTATATATATATTAGCATGTATGAGTAGGTTTAGACCTGTACACGATATAATATCTAATAACATTTTGTTTTAACCTATCAAATGTACCCTCGTTGTGGACATAGTGCATGCATTGTTCATTTACAACGGAACATCAAAATTACATTTAAAACTAAGAACCTCTATTTCCTGGTGTCGAAGGCTGCTCGGGCATACAAATGATCGGATTTCTACACCTATTTCAACGAAATTAAGAACATAAACCAATCTTGCGCGGAATATTTGTACCAGATAGGTTTTGAGCATTGGGTAAGGTCGTACTTCAGCGGAGTCCGTTACAACATAATGACGAGTAATAACGTAGACTCACTGAACTCGGTACTAAGATATGCACGAGAGTTGCCGATTATTTCATTATTGGATTTCATCAGGACAACCATGATGGCTTGCTTGGCATACCGACATGAAGCTTCAACCAACGCTACAAAAACGATGACACTAAAAATGTATGAAATCGTGACTAAGCATCTTTGAAGAATCATCAGGTTTTGGAGTTCGTATGTTAAAGAAGGATGAGTACGAGATAAATGAAAAGGAGGATGGAGTTTACGTGGTGAGTTTGGTCAGGAAGACATGCACATATTGTGAGTTTCAGAAGATATTAATCTCTTGCTGCCACGCTGTATGTGCAGCCGTCCATGCAAAGATTAAGGTGGACAGTCTAGTGGTGCCCGAATATACAGTGGAATATTGGAAGCAAGCCTACAAAGAAAGCATTTATCCAACTACGGATATGGAGACAATGACTTCCAAAGAAAGTGAGACATCAAAAAACTTTCTCCACCTACCATGCACAAGAAGACCTCCTGGACGTCCAAGGAAAAAAAGAATCCCATCTCGCGGCGAATTAATGGTATGAAAATTATATATGTACTGCTGTTATTAACAGTAATATAATTTGATATCACATAACTTGTAAATTATATGGGACATGAATATAGTCGTAAGAGGAAGACATCTTATAGCCGGTGCGGTGCAAGCGGTCACAATCGAGCAACCGCAAAGAACTGGTATAACCAAGCAAACCGATAACTAAACACGGGGAGATAGTTGGACATTTTGGGGTGAAAACACGCAATTAAAAATCGGAGTGGCCATAGTTTTTGTTTGTTTAATATTATGTATGTAGTTCGAGGCCAATCTACATGGAAGCTATGCTTTAAATTCAATTAATATTATGTGTGTATGCATTAAATGTGTGTAATAAATTTAAACACCCGTTATGTTTTGACGTAATTTCAGACAAGTCAACGTAATAACTTTTTACAAATGTAAAATACAACGTTATTTTATGCACTGAGAAAGGTAACACGTTATTTTCAAGTTTATACGATTGTATATATATTAGCGTGTATGAGTAGGTTTAGACCTGTACACGATATAATATCTAATAACCTTTCGTGTTAACCTATCAAATGTACACCCGTTGTGGACATTGTACATGCATTCTTCATTTACAACGGAACATCAAAATTACATTTAAAACTAAGAACCTCTATTTCCTGGTGTCGAAAGCTGCTCGGGCATACAAACGATCGGATTTCTACACCTATTTCAACGAAATTAAGATGATAAACCAATCTTGCGCGGAATATTTGTACCAGATAGGTTTCGAGCATTGGGCAAGCTCGTACTTCAGCGGAGTCCGTTACAATATAATGACGAGTAATAACGTAGACTCACTGAACTCAGTACTAAGATGTGCACGAGAGTTGCCGATTATTCCATTATTAGATTTCATCAGGACAACCATGATGGCTTGCTTGGCATACCGACATGAAACTTCAGCCAACGCTATAAAAACGATGACACCAAAAATGTATGAAATTGTGACTAAGCATTTTTGAAGAATCATCAGGTTTTGGAGTTCGTATGTTAAAGAATGATGAGTACAAGATAAATGACAAGGAGGATGGATTTTACGTGGTGAGTTTGGTTAGGAAGACATGCACATGTTGTGAGTTTCAGAAGATATTAATCTCTTGCTCCCACGTTGTATGTGCAGCCGTCCATGCAAAGATTGAGGTGGACAGTCTAGTGGCGCCCGAATATAAAGTAGAATATTGGAAGCAAGCTTACAAAGAAAGCATTTATCCAACTACAGATATGGAGACAATGACTTCCAAAGAAATTGAGACATCAAAAAACTTTCTCCACCCACCATGCACAAGAAGACCTCCTGGACGTCCAAGGAAAAAAGAATCCCATCTCGCGGTGAATTAATGGTATGAAAATTATATATGTACTGCTGTTATTAACAGTAATATAATTTGATATCACGTAACTTGTAAATTATATGGGACATGAATATGATCGTAAGAGGAAGACATCTTATAGCCGGTGCAGTGCAAGCGGTCACAATCGAGCAACCACATAGAACTGGTATAACCAAGCAAACCGATAACTAAACACGGGGAGATAGTTGGACATTTTGGGGTGAAAACACGCAATTAAAAATCGGAGTGGCCATAGTTTTTGTTTGTTTAATATTATATATGTAGCTTGAGGCCAATCTACATGGAAACTATGCTTTAAATTCAATTAATATTATGTGTGTATGCTTTAAATGTGTGTAATAAATTTAAACACCCGTTATGTTTTGACGTAATTTCAGACAAGTCAACGTAATAACTTTTTACGAATGTAAAATACAATATTATATATTAACAAATAATTTAGCAAACAACTACTACAAATAAATGTTGAATGTATAAGAATAACATTACAACCAACCATACTTGTTCAACAACAAATGTGTTCCTTTAAAAAGTTACATTGTGTGTAACACTAAACGTAAAGGTTAAAAATGAGATTTTTTTACATAACATAAATCATAAACAGGAAAATAAAGCAGTCGCTCAAACATGTCCAACAAACAACTCAAAGAAAAACACAACAAATTTTTGGGCTTCAGTAGTCAGAACTTCTGGTGTAACACTCTTGCATCCATCAAAACCAGACATGACATGTTCTTGCATAAGCAGAATAGATGTTACACTAGAATCGGTATGTGTAACGTTTTGAGGCATACCTGACACTCTTTGAACAGTAATTTTCATGGGGATAAGATCATCGTCATCACTCACCGCTTCCCGAAGTAGGAATGGAAACATTTTCACAATTGGCATAAGATCTTTCTTGATAGGACTAAGACTACGGAATGACGTATTGCAATCCAATACATGTAAAATGAAATCATATAAATCAACACATATACCTACCCAATGGTGCATGTCAAAATTGAATGGGAAATAAAGACGTCTAGGTAGGTCGTGACGGACATTCTCTCAGCAATCCATGAATCCATGACGGACATTATCTCAGCAATCGAACAAATATCCATGTTCGTAACCGATGTACCATTAGGAAGGGTAATCACACTGAAATATAATATTAGAATTAGATGGAAATTAAGGCCATAAATATAAATAGACTAAGAGTATAAGCTATTTATCATGGAGATGCCATGTTTTCGTAGAGTGTACCAAACTTAATATTATAGTTTACAGTTTTATCAACTCCAAATTGATTTTCGACTTGGTTAAATGGAGATGAGTTAAGAGGAACCAGTTCATTCTGTGTACTTAAATCACCAGTCCTAGACATCTTACTCTTACGAGCAACAGGAGTAGAAGATTCATCATTTGGATTGCCGCCATCAGTTTTAATATTTTTCTGAATAGATATAGTATAAAGATATTGCTGTATTATAAATTGATTATGTTATTAATGAAGATAATTAATAGCACAAATAGGATATATAATCAGGAAAACACAAACCTCTACAGGGGCATCACCAACTTCAAGCATTTTCAGCAGTACGGCTAGACATCATCGATATAACATCATGGTTAATATTAGAAGCTAACTCCTGAAATACCGTATCCAACACATGATAACAATTACATATGACAATTACATATAACTCTTAGATACATTTTCTTATTCTCAAATACTATTGCATACTTCTTCAACAACAACATAAGCAACATTAGTATGCTCTGAAGGCGAGGTTGCAGAATTGCATTACAAATTCGTGCTTTCTCTCTACATAACATATATGAAAGAATATTGCTAAGAAATGCAAACAACAACAAATTACAACATTATTTGATAAATGTCGAATTGTATGATAATAGCCCAAATAACAAACAAGCACATTATGTACGTGTAAGCCATTAAATAATTATATGAAAGTCAAACATGTTACATACCTCATCCACATATCCAGCGGGGTCATTAACAACCTCGGAAAGCCATGCGGTATCAGTGCATTGCACATTCATTTCTAATTCCTACATAAAAACATAAATATATTGTTAAACATAATTTCAACTGTAGTGGAAGCATTGAAATGCAATCATTTACAATGTCATTGTCGTGTGTTGTATCCGAACCAGTGGGTTCTTCCAAGAAAACACCCTTGTCTGATCCCACTTGACTACCATTCACAGTGTTGGGCCCTTGACGAACACGGTTATCTGAGTACAAGGACAAAAACTCAGAAAGGCTAGAAAGTATAGAATTTTGCATCACAGTAATCCTAATATCCAGGGCAGCCATCAATGCGTCCTGCATCGCCATGAGTGATTCTTTTGTCTTATCAACAACCCTTGATACAATTTGGTTGGATATAGCTTGATAGTTGCCTTGTAAGCATGAAATAGCCAAGTCTACCAGAGTAAATTGGCTTCTTGCATATGGAAAGCATGAAATAGCCAAGTCTACCAGAGTAAATTGGCTTCTTGCATATGGAAATAAAGTTCGCTAAGGGTGAATTCTTGGTTTTTTCTGCTTCATCATCATCAAGTGAACTAAGAATCTTTTTTATCCTCGAGGAGGTATGATAGACATTAACCCTTTCTCCTTCTGGTTCTTCGTCTAACACAAAGAGTCTAGACGGAAAGTTATGATATGTGTCCTGAGAAATAATTAACACACCACGATAAAAGTTACAGAATAACACAAACAAATATCCACAAAACATCTGGCATACATGTTAACATAAGAAGTTAACGTATAATGAATGAAGTTAGTCCACAAGTTTCATGTAAATGAAATAAAAAATTTCATCTAAAAAGAGGGCAGTTGCAAATGTAGGGATACAGTTATAAACAATCTTTTCAAATTTTCCTTTAAACCGGAAGACAATTCCAAATGGGGAGACACAATTTTAAAATGGATTACTAAAACAAATTAGTGACATAAAATCGGGACCAATTAAAATGGATTTGTGGAAAAAATATTTAAAGCCGGGACCAATTACTAAAACAAATTTAGAACTTAGGGGCACTTTTAAAAACAAAAATCAATTCCCGAAAAACATCATAAAATAGAAAATAGATAAAAAACAAAAAATCCAATAACCCAAAATAGCAAAACTCGAATAAAGATTAACGATTAACACAAAAATGGAGTACAACATCATAAATGACCAAAAATCTAAACCCAAAATCTCTCACCATATAACGATAAAATGAAATACATAGCCACCAATTTATTAAGACAACCGGAACAGTACCAAACTCGGAAAAGCATAATACCATCAAAAATCCAAAACCTAAATCGCAACATTCCGAAACATAAATTATATATAAACCAAAAAATTGATGTATAACATCCAAAATTTCTCTAATCTAAACCCTAAAGCTTCCAATTGTTCAATAACACAACCGTAACAGTGCCAAATTCTGATTTTGAACAAAACCATCATACACTAAAAAATGATATAAATTTTCAGGAAAACAGAAAGCCCATATACAAAAAATCGCACATAGAATTTTTGTTTAAAACAAAAAATGTAGCATAACAAAAAAGTTTTCCTGAATATACTGTCGTGCATGTGTATAAAAAAGAATGGTTGTTAAAATTTCATGAATCGCTTCAATACCGAACCAAGATCGACCAAAGCCCGGTAATAAAAGTTGTATCTAAATTCAAAATTGGGTTCCAACATCAAATCTGTGATGAAAACATTATCGTGCATGTGTATTACCGAGAATGGATGATAAACTTACCGGATTCACTTCTTTATCGTTGGTCGCCATTATTTTCGGCGAGACTAATCGCTTGAATATTGAAAAGAAACTAGAGAGACACTAAATGTTGGAGAGAAAAACGATAGGAAAGAAAGTGAAATAGTGAAACCACACCCACCTTATATATGAAAGAGAAGTGATTTGATATTAAAAAAAACTGACACCCCTACGAAAATATGTTAGTTTTGCAGAGTGCTAAAACCGATTCTGCATAAGAGTGCTTTCGGATTTCAATTAAATGAATAGTAGACAATTTCATAATTGTTTATTGTATTAATTACTATACTGTTCTTTACTATCCATCTAGATTTTAATATAAGAAAACAAAAATGATAAAATGGAAAAGCAAGGAAATTGATAAATAAATAGATGGAAATATTGAAATATTTAGAGAGCTAAATCTGGAATGTTAAAACATTTTTAATTCAAAAGACTATTTCATTTATCACATTTTTTTCTAACCATAACAATTTTAGAAATTGTTTTTCCCAGAGTCATATCTCTTTATTATTATTTCGTTTCTTTTTCTTTTCGGCAATAACAAAGCCTATCTTATCTATTAACCAACACCAATCGCTCTTTTTTCTCTTTGACGTCAAAAAAACTCTAATTTCATGGTTCTTTCTTGCCGTGACACACTTCGCCTCATCTTCCTGAGGCTTACCGTTTCCGATCTTGCTCGTGCGAGCTGCGTCTGCAAAGTTTGGAATTCCGTCGCCACAGAGGAAGATCTGGTGGTTGCGGTTTTCACAGCTCCATGGCGGATTAAGGAACTTGTGGGGAGGCCTACTTCTAGTTCGTTCTGGAGAGATAACGGAATCTGGAAATTCGCTATTTCCCATCGGATTTCTCGTGGAGATAGCGTGACTAGACTCGCTGTTAAGTACTCCGTTCAAGTATGGTTAGCTCTTTTTGTCTTCTTCCTCCTTTAATTGCGTGCTGAGAATCACAGGAATTAAAATTGGAAACCTAATCTCAATTTGGTGTTAATCCAAAACTATTATTTTCAGTGCAAGAAAACAATGTGTTTATAGGAATTTTGTGAAAATTTATATGGGGATTGTTTAGAAATCAAGCTATATAAATCTAACTAAAGAGACAGAATCTTAAGAGTCTATGAAGCTTTCGAAGTGATTTTGTTTGCTATTGTCTAAAGTTTGCTTTGTGATCTTCCTTTCTTTTTCTAGTCCGTAGCAGCTAATGGAACTGTGAGAATTAACACCTCATGTTGAAATTTCCAATCTGTTTTTCTGATTTAAGAGTATCCCATGAATATACCTGTTTAGTAACTATCTGTATTTGCCCTCTACGTATTTGTAGTTTCTTAGTTGCACCTGTATCAAATCTTAAGTTTCCAAGCTCTCTGTCAGACAAGGCAGAATTGTTTAACGTAGATGGACTTTGACATTCACATATATAGCATCCATGAATTCTAGTTTTTAACATTTTTAGTTCTTTATGGATGTTTTAACTTAGCATCCATGGATGTTTTCTCAGCGTAGGAAAGTTGTAACATATTATTGTTATTATGTCCTCTATAAGCTTTCAACCGGTTCTTTCTCTGTGAAACTTTGTAGATCCAGAACCCGCTTTCGACATATGTTTGTCTACAGTTATGATTTGTCGCTCTATATCATATTTTTGCCTTTTTGAATCTGATGAGTTTAACTTAAATATTTTACACCTTTTCCTTTAACAATGTAGGTTATGGACATAATGCGGCTGAACAACATGATGAGCGACCATGGGATTTATTCAAGAGACAGACTGCTTATCCCGATAATCAATCCCAAAATTCTTGCAAACAGCACTTGTTACGTAGAGCTAGACAAATATTCCAACCGTGAAGTAGCCGTGCTTTACCTTGAAGGTGGACCAAAGAGAGAACAACTTGTATCTGGTATGAATCAACTGTCCACCTTATCAGCCGATGGAAAGCGAAGGCTAATTGATTCACTAAGAAGAAGCATGCAAGTCGATGATGGAACCGCACAATACTATTTGGCTATAGCTGAAGGAGATCCAAGATCCGCATTGTCCGAGTTCTCAGCAGATCTCAGGTGGGAGAGGCAGTCTGGTCTCAACTAGGCTTCGCAAAGTCAAGCTTCTCGACACCAGATCCAAAGGTAAATAAGTGGTTAGTAATTTATAAGGCTTAAGTTGCTTCGGTAGGTAAAGCTCAATTAGACACAATTTCAGAGAAAAAACAAGAGTTTCTAAGTGTTATAAGATAAAAGTTTATAGTTTTAGGTTTCAAGTAATGATAAATTCATAATAGAAATATTAGTCTAAATTAAGTATTTTGTATAAGAGTTATGGGTTGATTTAAGGTTTAGGAAATGGACGCCTAAAGTCGAACCGAGATTAATATATGGCCAGTTCCAATGGTTGTGTCCTGTCTTCTTGTTTCTTGTTGGTCATCATTTAGTATAAGTTTGTATATATATATCAACTTAACATAAAGATATTTCGAGCTGACTAAAGAACATACCGTTAGGTGATTGGTGTTATCGTACATTTTGGAAGCCTATAAACTATTGGTGGTGACAAGTATAAACAATGATTGGTTGAGAAATGCAACCATCTCATACATAAATAATTTGTGTTTGTAGTCTCAAAAATTCTTATGCGAGTCTTGTGGATTCTTCTTTGGATAATAAAATATGTTGAATTTTTGTATGTCAAATCATTTTTATTTATTTGGAGATTGTTAGAACTTATTGTTGAAAAAGAATCTGCCAAATGAAATTGTCATTATGAACAGTATAATATATTGTATATACTTGAATGGATGTACAAAATTGGTCACTCGAAAACTTGTAAAACTTCACAATGTGGCTAAGTGTAAAAACTAGCAATGTTCCACATTAGGAGATCGAATAAAATCCGTATATGTATATATTTGAAAACTTATAAAAATGTGCAATAATAGATTAATTAAAGAATATTTTAATAAGATAATTATATTTTAATGTGTTATTTATAATTATATACGTGTCGTTATTTTTATATTTAAAGCAAATTAAAACAAGAAATAATTTATTGGATATTATAGTTTATGTTACATGTGAGATAAGTAGAAAATCTAGTAACCGTTAGTTTATAATTTGAGTTTATAATTTGAGTTTATAATTTATATGAGATAGTTATATTTTTTTTATTATTGTTGTTTCGTCGGTAAAACATATACCATTTTATGGTTGGTGGCATTGTAAAACTTTTTATCGTTATTGAACATGATTTTTTTAACTTGTACACTGAGTTAGCCTTAAAAATATTCGAACTAAAAAATTTTGTTTGCCTAAATGAATCATTGTACTGCATTGGATTGCAAAATTTTATATCAGGTATGTAATAATTTTAAAAAATAGAAAATATATTAGAAAAAACTATAATCTATTTTAAAATAAAAACAAAAAATATATTGAAAATAGTCTTCAAAACACATATTTTACTTAATAAAAAAACTACATTCAAAAATTATTTATTATAGAATTGAAATATAATATTTATAAGTAATCAAAAAAGAAATTAAACAAAAAAATACAGTGTGTCATATATCAATTTTGTATATAATAGAATGAAATTAGAATAAAGAAAATTAAGAAATAAAATGAAAAAGTATAAAAAAAATCGAGATAAGGAGAAAAGTAAGCTTTATAAACATATCTTTTTGTCGAGTAACATTTTCAAAGCCATGAGTGTGTTGTCTTTGTTAAAATTCTAGACTTATCAAAAATGAATAAGTATTACCAGTATTTCTTTTTTGTAAAAATTTCTATCAAAGTCGTCGAAAAATATGAGGGTGAGAAGAAGAGTAAGCATTTTTTGATGTCATGATTAGCTTTTAGGATTGTGTGCACTATTTGTGATTGACTATATGAAAGTTGGTGTTTTATAATGTTGGTAATTGAAGGTTATTACTATGATGATAATGGCTAGTGTGTAAATCTAATCAACTGAAATTATGTTGAAAGTTTAATATTTGAAGGTTTAATTGCTGAATAAATTTGAAAATCATTATTATGAGGGTAGTGACTAGAAACTGTTATTAGTTTTTAATTTTTTAAATGATCGTAAGTTTAACCGAAATTATGTTGAAATTTTAATAATTTGAAGGGTTAATTATTGAATAGATAATTATAATTGTTGAATAGATAATTATAATTGTTGAATAGATAATTACAGAATGTCATTATTTGTGTTTCTCTTATTTTCGTTCTCATTTGTTTGCATTTTTTTATTTTAACTCCATAATTGACTCTTTATGTGTGCTCATATTATTGTCATTTGTTAACTATTGGTGTTTTTTTGGAATTTCAATTCTTGATGGAACGTTTGCAGCGGGTATATTGGTGTTCTTTTGGAATTTCAATTCTTGATGGAACATTTGCAGCGGATATATATGATTTTGTCACCTTTTTCGTATCTGTGAACGTATCTGGTAATTCATTTGTCATACTCTGTAACTGTATAATTTTCTAAACTTCCAGTTCACGTTGATTTGTAGGGGGGTCAAGGTGTATCAAATTTCATCTATACCATGTAACATCTTTTGATATTTTTTTAATTCCTCTCCCTAACGCTGGAAATTCATCTTCATTAAAATGGTAATTGGCAAAACGTGTCATAACCATATCACCAGTTCGGGATTCAAGATATCGAATTATACTTGGTGATGTATATCCGATATATATTCTCGTTCTTTTTTGTGGTCTCATTTTTGTTCTTTGTGGTGAGGCTATTGAAACATAAACTGCACACCCAAAAACTCGAAGATGGAATATGTTTGGTTCTTGACCAAATGTCAACTGTAATGGAGAATATTTATTATATGCATTTGGTCTAATCTGGACCAATTCACCTGCATGCAGTATAACATGACCCAATACAGAAATTGGAAGATTTGTTCTCAATATTAATGGTCTTGCAATCAATTGCAACCGTTTAATCAAACTTTCAGCCATCCCATTTTGTGTATGCACATGGAGCATTGGATGTTCAACATCAATTCCCATTGACATACAATAATCATCAAAAATTTGTAAAGTGAATTCACCAACGTTATCAAGACTAGCTTTCTTTATGACATAATCAGGGAATTGTGCTTTCAATCTGATTATTTAGGTAATAAATTTTGCGGAAGCCGTATTTCTTGTTGTCAAAAGACAAACATATAACCATCTATTTGATGCATCAATCAATACCATAAAACTAGATTTTGACCCACGCCCTACGTGGAAAAATATATTCACAGATAGTAATTAATTATTTACTTTGTTAATATAAATCATATATATATAATTTATCTCATATTTAAAATAATTTTTCTAAATTTTTTAATATTGATTACAAAAATAAAATAGATAATGAAATCGGATTATACAAATAGATTTAAATTATATTTATCTTGGATAAAATTGTAGATGTGATGAATATTCAATTAAACTAAAATTTTGTTTTATATTTTGTTTGAATAATTTTTCAAAATTTATATTTTGTTTTATATTGTATTTGCATTTTATGACAAAATAGATCGTATGTCAAAATATTAGAGATTTACATATAATATACTGTCTAATGGCAGTTTTCGTAAATATTCTAGCAAAATATGTCTTAGGTAATATTTATTTTAAAATGCTCTAATAGTGTGACACATCAGCGTGATACACTTATAAATCACACTCAAGATAAGGTTACTTTGTTAAAATGATTCTCAATTAATATATTAGGAATACCGAAATATGACCATCTACTTGATGCATCAATCAATACCATAAAATATCAAAACGGTCCGCACAATGGATGAATAGGTCCACATATGTCACCATATATTCTCTCTAAGAATACTAGGTATTCATTCACAACTTTAGTTATTGATGGTCATGTTATGAGTTTTCTTTGAGAACATTCTTTACATGAAAACTCTATCGATTGAAAAATCTTTTCATTTTTCAATGGGTGACAACTAGAGTTTTGCACAATTCTTCTCATCATAATTGATCCTAGATGCCCTAATCTTTCATACCATACTTTAAATATACTAGTAAAATTCTGTTTTACTATAGCATATGATTCAACTATACTTATCTTTGTGTAATATAATCTAGAGGATAACACTGATAAATTTTCTAATATATGTTTCTCCTATGATATAATGCAAAAATATTCAACATTATTTTTACTCATAGTCTCTATATAATATCCATTTTACGGGTATCTTTGAAACTTAACAAGTATCTATGAGACTTACGAGAATATAATGTATTATTTATTTTAAATTTCGTGTCTTTTGACATCGAATAATTGGCTTCTCCTGAGTCTAGTATTATCTTTGATATAGTACTCAGCTTCCGATGGAATCACTTAAATCAAGACAGGAGAAATATCATCTATCTTTAAGTATAATGTGCGTTGTAGCACTATCAACTAGACAAACATCTCCTTCATCAATTCCAATTTGTGATATTTTCTGTGCCATAATTTATAGAGATGCATTAATAGTTTAAATCAAAGCATATTTAATAAATTACTAAAATCATCATTAAATTTTGTCACACAAACACATTATACATGTCTTATTAGCAACTTATCATTTCTCATCGATCATACTTGCTTTAACCCGCATTAATACTTTCGGGATTAACAAGAAAATATGCGATATCCAGATGAGTATGATCATATAGACCACTAAAGTAAGGCCCAACTTCATCATTGGCGAAGTTGGTTTCAACATTATTAATCTTGGTCTTTATTGATTCTTGGTATAGATCGACGAAATATTTGGGCGTACGACATGTATGTTCCCAATGGCCTTTCATGCTGCATCTGTAACAAGCGTCTTCGGTCAGTTTTCTTATTGTCTGACCATCCTCATTTATTTGGAAATATTTAATTTTTTGATGTTAAAATCCCTTTCTTGTCCACGTCCACGACCTCGTCCACGACCTCTACTACGGCCTCTGCCGCGTCCACGTCTTCGTCCTTAATAATAATTATTATTACTGGATGTTACAACATTCACTTCTGGAAATGGAGCCGATCCAGTTGGACGAGTTTGATGGTTTAACATCACGAGTTCATTATTGCTCTGCTACAAGGAGTACTTGCATCAACTCCGAGTAGCGAATATATTCTTCAGCCCAATATTACTCTTGTAGGACTACATTTCCAGAATAAAATGTGGAGAACATTTTTTCAATCATATAATAATCGCTCATTTTATCACCACATAACATCATCCTAGAAGTAATTGCGAACAACATGGAATTATATTCACCAACACTTTTATAGTCTATGAATCGGAGGTGTAACCAATCATATCGAGCCTTAGGTAAGATCACAAATTTATGATGATTCAAGCTATCTTTTAGTGATTTCCAAAGATTTACAAGATCTTCTTTCATGGTATATTCATTTTTAACGTATCGTGGAGATGGTGGCATAAAAATACCATAGCCTTAGCCTTATTCTCATCTCACATCGTTGGATCGATGGCTTTGAGAAGCCCATTCGATCTCAGATGCATTTTTGCATCTGATGCCCAAGCCCATTAGTCAAATGTGACATGAAAATTTTAAATATAAATTTATTTTCTAAAAAATAAATTAATCAAAAATTACATGATAATTTTAAACATAAATTTATTTCTAAAAAATAAATTAAATCATATATATTGAACTAGAACTGAGTTTAGAAAAAATATTTATATATCATTAAAAAATATGACATGACTAAAACAAATAATACTATGACGTTTAGTCAAATGTGACATGGTAATTTTAAACAAAAATTTAATTCCAAAAATAAAGTAAATAATATATATTAAATTAGAAGTGAGTTTAGAAAAATGTTTAATACCATTTATGTTTTCAGTTTTATGATTTTATTTAGGTTTTATGCATTTGTAGTTGTTGTTTTAAATAATTAATTTGGTTTGATAAATTACGATGAATAATTTATTTATTTTACGATCATGGTTATTACTTTTACATGTATATTGAGTTGTTCATGTTTTAATCAACATCTAATTATATAATTGATAGTTTAAAAAATTAGTATTTAAAGATAAAACTTAATTATATATATATATAAACAATTCTATAGTATAAAAATTAATTAAAATAATTTCATTACTTTGATTAATCATGTTATAAAATCTCTTATTTAATTCAATCAAAATTTATTTTTAAAATTGTATTAGTTTTTATATTTTAAAAAATTTCACATTGTTCTCTATCAAAAGTTATAATATTTTAAGATTTTGAACAGAATGAATTGATCTCTATAAAAATTCAAAAAATAAAAAATATGATAATCTTCTTTATATTTATTTAAAAATTTCTTTAAATATAAAAAATTAAAATATTGAATTTTGAATGTACATAACACAAGTACTATACTAGTTATTCTATTAAACATCATGACTTAATTTGTATAAAAGACAATATACAGTCACAGAAAAATCACGATCACTCTATGGTTTTCTCATATTATCCACGAAAATAGCATATAGCCACGAATCGTAGCTAATGCCAAAATATCATGGCTGGCTATATGACAAATTAGTCACGGAAAATTCACAAAATATATTTACTCACGATCATGTAACTATATTAATTATTTGTGGTAATAACTTCGTAACTATTTTTTGGGTAGCTATATGGATTTTTTTCATGATTTTTGTGGTTATTATGTGGCTACGACATTATAATAACATAAGTTTTTACTAGTGAAATGAAATTACTTATTTAATATACAATTTAAAGTTATAAAATTCTTGTTTTTAAAACCACATAGATATATTTGTACATATGGATAAAGGCAATTATCTAAAATAGTACTATTCCAAGTTTTTGTTATAAATATATCACTAATCATTTAAATTTCTAAAAATAACATAAATTTAATACTAAATAATTAAAAATCTCATCCTAATAAAAAATTTTTAAATTCTAAATTAGAAAAAGAATAATACCGTAAAATAACACATTTTAAAATTTTTTCTTTCAAATCTAGCATCCTAAAATTAAAATCCCAAAAATATCACAAATAATTATATAAAAATATTTATTTATTTTAAATAAATTATACATAAACTTAAATTATTATATTTGAGTTCATTTTTTAATTTAAGATTTATTTTTTTTTTCTATTAAAATATAATTTTAATACATTTTAATCTTAAATTTATGCTAATATTAGAAATTTAAACTAATGATGTTATTTTTGGAATAAAAACTTAAAAATTGCTATTTTAGATAATTTCCCATAATAATTTATATTATTTTAGAAATTTTATTTTAAATTTACTAAATTTAGAAAATAAATTTAAAAAATACTATATTAAGATAATATAGCAGTTTTCCATTCGTCCACTTCCACCATATCAGTTGTGATGGCATCGAGATGAAAAAAGGAATTGGGTTGTGCCCAAAGCAAATCCCAATTTGTGTTTTTTTCTTTTAAGCCTTTATATCGGACTTATTTGAATGAATCGGATGTATGACCTTAACTTTGTACGGAAGCTTAAAGTTCTCATCGTTCGACTCTATGCATCGATCAAAGAATGTGTCGCCCCTTTCACGTAACAGTGCACATATGTTAAAGATATCAAGATATATTGTAAGAACGCGATTTTTAATATTTGGACGACTGAATAATTGTAAATAAAATTACATATGAATTTATAAAAAGGTTATTCTAATTATTTTAATGAGAATTAATTCTGTTACAAAACAATAAACTAAATTAATTTGGTTATAAATTGTAACTTAATTCAATTAAAGATATATTGACTATTTGATTTAGTTAATAAATAATAAATGAGGTTTGAACCAAACCACAATAATAATTGTATCGACCATTAGTCTATTTGCTAAATTCCGAAAATTCAAAATTCGAGTTCGGTTATCTCTTTCCATTAATACACCAAAGTGTATCCAAAGTTTTAAGTTTAGTTATAGTTTTTCCGCTTGATATACAATAAAGATTTCATCTCTAACTTCTAATGTGGAACAAATTATATTGAAAATATTATCTAATATAACCTTTTTTTTAAATAGTTAGAATAACCCAACAATTTTTGTATTGCTCTATAACCTATTAATCACTTAATTTTTTTTTGATAATTCCTATATTATCCTTTATGTAATTTTTCTGATAATTCCTATTCTTATTTTAGAATTATTTTTAAAACAAAAAATTTAGTGTAGTCTTGCCAATGTAACTCTATCCTGCCAAAGTAACTATATCACATGTGAACGAACTCTACAAAGAATTTATAATATTCACTTAAAAATACAAACATATATCTTAAAAACCTTACGTTTTAGATGAAAATACTACATCATAAAAAAGATTAAAATCCAAATCTTAAACAAAATGAAATATAGAATTGCAATAATGCATTAACATTGCATACAAATAAAGAGAGTGGAGAGAAGGCAAAGAGAAACCAATAATGGCGTTTCATAAACAAGTTTTGTGTCGTTTCCTCTTACCACTCACCATTTTCCTTGGAATAGCTTTGACCTCTTCTCAATTATCATACAGTGACAACGAAGAAGCTTCTTCCTCATAAAACAATTACTATTAAGATTTACTTTCATCAACTAGACAAACTTATGCGAGTAAACCTATTTACACCCGTACTTTTTAGGTCCTTCTTTAATTACATAAACTGTATTTTTTTTTCATAAATTACACAAACTTTTGAAATTTTTTTATTAATGTTTATGCGTTAAATAGCTACTAAATCTGGTTCTAATTCGAAAATCTGGTTTTAACTTAGATTTATTTTAAAAATTAAAACCATATTTTCGAAGTAAAATAATTATTTGAACGAGTAATTAATATTTCATTTCTTTAAAATTTTCTTATCACAAATATTAATATCTCCAATGTTATCCATTGTAAACCAAACTATAAAAAAATCATTTTCCATATGACTCTCTAAAATTTACAATTCTGAATTCAGCTAAAACTTATAAGTGACCTAATTGGAGGTATATTGATATTGTTTGAGTGATATATATTTCTTTAACTGTTTTGATTTTAAACTAAATTTTTACATCTTCCTATCAAGTTTTCTGTCATTTTTTCTTCCACACACAGCAAAATAAATTTTTAATCATTTAAATACCACGTAAAATATTACGTAATATGTTTTTGGTAATTGCAAATACGAAATGCAAAATAAGAACAATTTTAAAATAGACTCGTAATCTTGTTGCATATAATCGTATAAATTACATGCTATCATTGTTGAAAATCATCCAATTTCCTTTAAATTTTTATTTAGTGCAATGATTAACAAAATAGATCGACCGAATTTTTGAGACTGAAAATTTTATGAATCCCATCAAAACTCAAATATTTCGTTTAAATCCTCTAATTTTACATTGCGATAGATTTTTAGATTTTGAGACTTTAAAACGTTATAATAGAAGTGAAAATTAAATCATTTAAGTTGAACAAATTAGTCCCAAATCTGCTCCAAGAGATGCTGATGAAATTTTA
Source organism: Pugionium dolabratum (assembly GCA_018901945.1). Taxonomy (NCBI): domain Eukaryota; kingdom Viridiplantae; phylum Streptophyta; class Magnoliopsida; order Brassicales; family Brassicaceae; genus Pugionium; species Pugionium dolabratum. The sequence goes on along the minus strand of JAEVFF010000102.1, from coordinate 146,022 downwards.
ATATTTGCTCATATTTGCATCTCACTTCCCCTTATTACTATTACATATAATTTTTTCTTCTATCAATTATTCGATAAAAAAATCCGTTAGAATATGAGATATTCATAATTGAAAGATGATAAATTTAACCTAAAATATTATATTTTGTTTATGTGAGTGTTAAAATAATATTTATTTATTTTTTTTTAAAATTCTATATTTCTATATTTTTCTAAATATACTTATTTTAATTTCATTTTATTTTTTACATTTTTTCTTATTTACTTCATACATGAAATTTTTATAAATACTCTTATATAATTTACACTGTAATTATAACGTTTTTAGTTTTAATCACATCCTAAAATAAAAATTTGAGAAATATTCCAAGACTTTAATCAAAGCTGGTACACAATCTTAGTATAACATCTCTAAAAAACTGTTAAGTGGGTTGGAGATTTAAGATAATAAATAGATATAAAAGAAAACAAAGTTACATATGATTATTTTATTATTTTTAAACAATAAAATGATTCATAAATTACTTTAATAAGAATAACAAAATTGATCTTAATATATAATTTTATTAAACTAAAAATATACACCGAGGTGATTTTTAAGTTAACAAATGAATCACATATTATTTTCAACAAAATTTAAATATGAGATTCTTAATAAGTTTTTGATGCATGTTGCATAACCAATATTTTGATTGATATTTATTTTTCATTAATATCAAATATTGTTATTAAAAAAAATGTCTTTAAATTTTTATTAAATTATTTAATTGATATTTAATAACAATTTGTTTAGAATATTTTATAGATTTCTTTCTAATCATTTGGTTTAAAATGTTGACATAATTTAAAATTTAAGAATCGATTTTCATCGAATTTCTAACACTAGTAACGAAGAACATTTATACGAGTTATATTATAACTATTAAAAATTTAATCGCATTAAGTTATGAAAGTTCTTTTAATAAAATATTAGATAGTTGTGTTGATGTTTAGCCTCTCTTATAAATAGATGGCAAAGTTTCAATTGTATATTAACATAGACAAAATATTTTATTACATTCATTTAATCGATAATTCACTAATTTTTATAGCATAAATATATATGGCTAAAATTAACTCTCATATGACTAGCATATTCGTGGTTTTCGCTTTGGTATCAGCATTTGCTCCCGTTTTCTCTGTCGACGAAATTGAAGCGAAATCATTATAGAATACATGTCTTACTAAAGTCAGTCCTAAATGTGCATTGGATATAGTTGATGTTGTTTTCGGAAACAGAATTATCTCTAATATATGTTGTCAAGGTCTTGTCCAAGAAGAAAAAATTTGTCACGATAAGCTCATCAAATATATCTCGGACAGGCCGCATCTTATTGGCAAAAAAGTTCAATATTTGAAGAAGAGAGATGATTTGTGGGTTCACCGTGTCTCCATTTGGAAGACTGTTTAAAGTTTAATTATTTGAACGAGCAATTGATATTTCATTTCTTTACTATTTTCTTATCACAAATATTCATATCTCCAATGTTATGCATTTAAACTATAAAAAATCATTCTCCATATGAATCTTTAAGATTTACAGTTTTAAGTTTAGTTAAAAACTTATAAATTACCTAATTAGAGCTGTGAAATAAAATATCAAAAAAAATTTGATATTGTTTGAGTGATATCTATTTCTTTAACGGGAAAATCGCATAAAAAACCTCGAACTTGGCAGCCACTGACACTTTAAACCTTAATTTTTTTTCAGTGACATTTTAAACCTTAAAAATGAAAAGTTTATCATTTTTAACACTGAAATTTAAACCCGATTACTGTCCGTTAAATAGAACTAACAGAACATAAACAGAATTTAACAGACGTTAAGAGGGATATAACCTCCGTTAAGTGGGATTTAACTCCGTTTAATTTAATAGAACATGTGGGTTTTCGAAGGGCATAATGCATTAGGGTTTGTGAGAAGAGAAAAATTGGGGAAAATTGAAGGAAGAGTGAATTGGCCAAAATTGAAGAAAGAACAAGGTAAGAATGGGGCAAAACGATGTTAAGAATGGGGTAAGATTCGATTTATTGATTTTCGAAGAGATATTAGATCTGATTGACTACATCGCAATAAGAAAACCAAAGAAAACGGAAACAGAAAATCAAATTTGTAAAACCTCTAAAATCCCTAATTTTACAGACACCTTCATCAAACAAATGATTCAAGTAGAAGCAATTCACGAACTGGTGAATTTCGTGACGGCTTTGGTACCCTCAGAAACGGCGTGTTTTGCAAGCTCACCGGGGAGCACGAGTCTGACAGCGGTCTGAATTTCCCGAGATGTGATCGTTGGCTTTTTGTTGTACCTAGCGAGCTTAGACGATTCTTGTGCGAGTTTCTCGAAAATATCATTGATGAAGCTGTTCATGATTCCCATGGCTTTGCTAGATATACCAATATCTGGATGAACCTGTTTCAGAACCTTGAAGATGTAGATCTTGTAAGTCTCGACGCTCTTCTTCTTCATTTTTTTCTTCTTATCGACGCCTGCACCGGCTTCCTTTGGCAGCTTCTTCCCGGCCTTTAGTTTCTTATCCGCCGGAGACTTCTCGGCCTTCTTCTCCTCCACTGGTTTCTTCTCTGCGGGCTTCTTCTCTGCCTTTGGTGCCATTTTCACAAGAAAAAAACGACATTGGTTGGGAACAACGAAAACAAACGAACCCGAGAATCTTTCCCTTTTGAAATGTCGAAGAACCCTAAAATCCCTTTTTTCGTTTTCCCCCTACGATATGTGTTAAGTTAAACGGAGTTATGTTATGTATTACGGAGTTAGTTTAAGTTAAACGGTGTTATAAGGTCCGTTATAGATATTTCACGGATTGTAAACGAAAGACAACATCACGGTTTATACTGCCAAATATACAAACTTAAGGATTTAAAATGTCACTGAAAAAAGATTAAGGTTTAAAGTGTCAGTGGCTGCCAAGTTCGAGGTTTTTTATGCGATTTTCCCTTTCTTTAACTGTTTTGATTTTAAACTAAATTTTCACATCTTCCTATCAAGTTTTCTGTCATTTTTTCTTCCACACACAGCAAAACAAATTTTTAATCATTTAAATACCAAGTAAAAAATTACGTAATATTTTTGTTGTAGTTGCAAATATGAAATGCAAAATAAAAACAATTTTAAAATAGACTCGTAATCTTGTTGTATATAAGCGTACAAATCACATGCTATGATTGTTGAAAATCATCCAGTTTCATTTAAATTTTCATTTAGTGCTATTATTAACAAAATATATCGATCGAATCTGAGACTGAAAATTTTATGAATCCCATCAAAACTCAAATATTTCGTTTAAATCCTTCAACTTTACATTGCGATAGATTTTTTTAAATTTTGAGGCTTTAAAACGTTATAATAGAAGTGAAAATTAAATCATTTAAGTTGAGACGATCAGTCCCAAATAGGCTCCAAAAGATGCTGATGAAATTTTAATATTTTCTCATATTTGCATCTCACTTCCACTTATTATTATTACATATAATTTTTTCTTCTATCAGTTATTCGATAAGAAAATCCGTTAGAATATGAGATATTCATAATTGGAAGATGATAAATTTAACCTAAAATGTTATATTTTGTTTATATGACTGTTAAAATAAGATTTATTTAATTTTTTAAAAAATTCTATATTTCGATATTTTTTTAAATATAATTATTTTAATTTCATTTGATTTTTTACATTTTGTTCTTATTTACTTCATACATGAAATTATTATAAATACTTCTATATAATTTACACTGTAATTATAACGTTTTTAGTTTTAAGCACATCATAAAATAAAAATTCGAGAAATATTCTAAGACTTTAATGAAAGCAGATACATAATCTTAGTCTAACATCTCTAAGAAACTGTTAAGTGGGTTGGAGATTTAAGATAATAAATAAATATAAAAAAAACAAAGCTACATATGATTATTTTAATATTTTTAAATATTAAAATGATTTATAAATTACTTTAATAAAAATAACAAAATTGATCTTAACATACAATTTTATTAATCTAAAAATATACACCGAGGTGATTTTTAAGTTAACATATGAATCACATATTATTTACAACAAAATTTAAAATGTGAGATTCTTAAAAAGTTTTTGATGCATGTTGCATTTTAATCAATAGTTTGATTGATATTTATTTTGCATTAATATCAAATATTGTTATCAACATAAGATGTCTTTAATTTTTTATTAAATTATTTAATTGATATTTAATAACAATTTTCTTAGAATATTTTATAGATTTCTTTCTAATCATTTGGTTTAAAATGTTGACATAATTAAAATTTTAAGAATCGATTTTCATCAAATTTCTAACACTAGTAACGAAGAATATTTATAGCAGTTATATTATAATTATTTAAATTTTAATCGCATTAAGTTATGACGATTACTTTAATAAAATATTAGATAGTTGTGTAGATGTTTAGACTCTTTTATAAATAGATGGCAAAGTTTCAATTGTATATTAACATATACAAAATATTTTATTATATTCATTTAATCGATAATTTATTAATTTTTATAGCATAAATAGATATGACTAAAATTAACTCTCATATGACTAGCATATTCGTGGTTTTCGCTTTGTTATCAGCATTTGCTCCCGTTTTCTCTATCGACGAAGTTGAAGCGAAATCATTATGGAATACATGTCTTACTAAAATCACGCCTAGGATATAGTTGATGTTGTTTTCGGAAACAGAATTATCTCTAATATATGTTGTCAAGGTCTTGTCTAAGAAAGAAAAATTTGTCACGATAAGCTCATCAAATATATCTCGGACAGGCCGCATCTTATTGGCAAAAAAGTTCAATATTTGAAGAAGAGAGATGATTTGTGGGCTCACTGTGTCTCCATTTGGAAGACTGTTTAAAGTTTAATTATTTGAACGAGCAATTGATATTTCATTTCTTTACTATTTTCTTATCACAAATATTCATATCTCCAATGTTATGCATTATAAACCAAACTATAAAAAATCATTCTCCATATGAATCTTTAAGATTTACAGTTCTAAGTTCAGTTAAAAACTTATAAATTACCTAATTAGAGCTGTGAAATAAAATATCAAAAAAAATTTGATATTGTTTGAGTGATATCTATTTCTTTAACTCTTTTGATTTTAAACTAACTTTTCACATCTTCTTATCAAGTTTTCTGTCATTTTTTCTTCCACACACAGCAAAACAAATTTTTAATCATTTAAATACCAAGTAAAAAATTACGGAATATTTTTGTTGTAGTTGCAAATATGAAATGCAATATAAAAACAATTTTAAAATAGACTCGTAATCTTGTTGTATATAAGCGTACAAATCACATGCTATGATTGTTGAAAATCATCTAGTTTCATTTAAATTTTCATTTAGTGCTATTATTAACAAAATAGATCGATCGAATCTGAGACTGAAAATTTTATGAATCCCATCAAAACTCAAATATTTTATTTAAATCCTTCAATTTTACATTGCAATAGATTTTTTGGATTTTGAGGCTTTAAAACGCTATAATAGAAGTGAAAATTAAATCATTTAAGTTGAGCGGATCAGTCCTAAATCTACTCCAAGAGATGCTGATGAAATTTTAATATTTTTTCATATTTGCATCTCACTTCCTCTTATTATTATTACATATAATTTTTTCTTCTATCAGTTATTCGATAAGAAAATCCGTTAGAATATGAGATATTCATAATTGGAAGATGATAAATTTAACCTAAAATGTTATATTTTGTTTATGTGACTGTTAAAATAAGATTTATTTAATTTTTTAAACAATTCTATATTTTGATATTTTTTTAAATATACTTATTTTAATTTCATTTGATTTTTTACATTTTTTTCTTATTTACTTCATACATGAAAATATTATAAATACTTCTATATAATTTCCACTGTAATTATAACGTTTTTAGTTTTAAGCACATCATAAAATAAAAATTCGAGAAATATTATAAGACTTTAATGAAAGCAAATACACAATCTTAGTCTAACATCTCTAAGAAACTATTAAGTAGGTTGGAGATTTAAGATAATAAATAAATATAAAAGAAAACAAAGCTACATATGATTATTTTAATATTTTTAAACAACAAAATGATTCATAAATTACTTTAATAAAAATAACAAAATTGATCTTAACATACAATTTTATTAAACTAAAAATATACACCGAGGTGATTTTTAAGTTAACATATGAATCACATATTATTTTCAACAAAATTTAAAATGTGAGATTCTTAAAAATTTTCTGATACATGTTGCATTTTAATCAATATTTTGATTGATATTTATTTTTCATTAATATCAAATATTGTTATAAACATATGATGTCTTTAATTTTTATTAAATTATTTAATTAATATTTAATAACAATTTGCTTAGAATATTTTATAGATTTCTTTCTAATAATTTGGTTTAAAATATTGACATAATTTAAAATTTAAGAATCGATTTTCATCGAATTTCTAACACTAGTAAAGAAGAACATTTATAGTAGTTATATTATAACTATTTAAAATTTAATCGCATTAAGTTATGACAGTTACTTTAATAAAATATTAGATAGTTGTGTTGATGTTTAGACTCTCTTATAAATAGATGGCAAAGTTCTATTTGTATATTAACATATACAAAATATTTTATTACATTCATTTAATCGATAATTCACTAATTTTTATAGCATAAATAGATATGGCTAAAATTAACTCTCATATGACTAGCATATTCGTGGTTTTCGCTTTGGTATCAGTATTTGCTCATGTTTTCTCTGTCGACGAAGTTGAAGCGAAATCATTATGGAATACATGTCTTACTAAAATCACTCCTAAATGTGCATCGGATATAGTTGATGTTGTTTTCGGAAACAGAATTATCTCTAATATATGTTGTCAAGGTCTTGTCCAAGAAGAAAAAATTTGTCACGATAAGCTCATCAAATATATCTCGGACAGACCGCATCTTATTGGCAAAGAAGTTCAATATTTGAAGAAGAGAGATGATTTGTGGGCTCACTGTGTCTCCATTCGGAAGACTGTTTAAAATTTAATAATTTGAACAAACAACTGATATTTCATTTCTTTACTATTTTCTTATCACAAATATTCACATCTCCAATGTTATGCATTATAAACCAAACTATAAAAAATCATTCTCCATATGACTATTTAAGATTTACAATTCTGAGTTCAGTTAAAAACTTATAAGTTACCTAATTAGAGGTGTGAAATAAAAAAATCAAAAAAATTTGATATTGTTTGAATGATAATATTTTTATAACTGTTTTGATTTTAAACTAAATTTTCACATCTTCCTACCAAGTTTTCTGTCATTTTTTCTTTCACACACAGCAAAACAAATTTTTAATCATTTAAATATCAAATAAAAAATTACGTAATATTTTTTTTTTGCAAATATGAAATACAAAATAAGAACAATTTTAAAATAGACTCGTAATCTTGTTGTATATAAACGTACAAATCACATGTTATGATTGTTGAAAATCATCCAGTTTCCTTTAAATTTTGGGTTTACTTCCGTCAACTACAGAAAGTTATGCGACTAAATCTATTTTCACCCATACTTTTTAGGTCTTCCTTTAACTACATAAACTGTATTTTTCTTTCATAAATTATGCAAACTTCATAAATTCTTCTAATTGCAGAAATTCTATTAATCTTATACGTTAAATAAGTACTAAATTTGGTTCTAATTCGAAAATCTGGTTTTAATTTGGGTTTATTTTGAAATTAAAACCAGATTTTCGAAGTAAATCAAGACTTAATAACAATTTTACGTGTAAACATTAATGAAATTTTTGTAATTGGAATAATTTATAAAGTTTATGTAGTTTATATAGTTTACGGAAGAAAAACACAGTTTATGTAACTTATAAAAGATCCAAAAAGTACGGGTGGAAATAGGTTTATTCTCATAAATTCGTGTATTTGAAAATCATCCATTTTCCTTTAAATTTTCATTTAGTGCTATGATTAACAAAATAGATCGATCGAATCTGAGACTGAAAATTTTATGAATCCCATCAAACCTCAAATATTTCATTTAAATCCTTCAATTTTACATTGCAATAGATTTTTAGATTTTGAGGCTTTAAAACGCTATAATAGAAGTGAAAATTAAATCATTTAAGTTGAGCGGATCAGTCTCAAATCTGCTCCGAGAGATGCTGATAAATTTTTAATATTTGCTCATATTTGCATCTCACTTCTTCTTCTTATTATTACATATAATTTTTTCTTCTATCAGTTATTCGATAAGAAAATCTGTTAGAATATGAGATATTCATAATTGGAAGATGATAAATTTAACCTAAAATGTTATATTTTGTTTATGTGACTGTTAAAATAATATTTATTTAATTTTTTTAATTTTATATTTCTATATTTTTCTAAATATACTTATTTTAATTTCATTTGATTTTTTACATTTTTTTTTATTTACTTCATACATGAAATTATTATAAATACTCCTATATAATTTGCATTGTAATTATAACATTTTTATTTTTAATCACATCCTAAAATAAAAATTCGAAAAATATTTTAAAACTTTAATGAAAGCAGATAAAACTGTTAAGTGGGTTGGAGATTTAAGATAATAAATAAATTTAAAAGAAAATCCAATAATTTTCGATGAATAATGTTATGTTTTCTAAACAACGCAGCATGAATTTGAACTCTTTGGTGGGATGTTAAAGCTTCTCCTTTGTTTTATTTTTGAACTTTTGAACTTGTTTGTTGTAGTCACAAATGAGATAATATACAGTGAAATCCGCAACTGTAAAAAATGAACACAAAAGTGATACTTAAATAGTAAACATTCTCTAACAACGAACCACAGCCATGAAACTAACTACGCGGATCTGCCTCTCTGATCAGAACCCTTAACAAGCACATTGCCACGTCCATTGTGATTGTCTTCCCACGGCGAGCCAGAACACGGCGTCTTGTACCCGAGAAGGCCAGCAAGACGAGCACCGTAATCCACGCGACCATGGTGGCTCGTGCCGCCGTGACAAGTATGGTAAGTGACAAAACTGTAGCGAGAACGAAGGAAGAGAGAAGAAGAAGTTGGTAAAAGAATGGACTCGTGACTGATTTTGCGGTGGAGATTGTGTAGAATGAAGATACGAAGAGGAGACATGAGAGAGTAACGGTGGTTGTTGCTATGGTTTTACGTAGATACATAGTTTGTGAATATGAAATCGAAAGTCAATGTTTAAAATGTTAACGACACAACAATCCTTAATGGAATTAATAAATTGAGTGGTAATTGATTAGAATGCATGTGAGAGCACATGGGAGAGGTTGTTTGTTTATGGGTTGTTTATGAAATGATTCATGAAGCAGAAGATCATTTTAAGGTATTGAATGTTTTTGTTTTAATAGTTACTTATAAAATATAGCAATTTAAAAAGATGGGCAAGAACATTCATGCACATACGCATGAGAATGGTGCACCAAAGGACAATACAAGAAAATACCGAATTAATCATTTGTATTGTTTTTAATATGGGCAATAAAACTTTCATATTATTGTAGTAGTTGCATCCGATGACAATAATCTTACAAGCAATTAAGTTAATGGAAAAATGATGGCTTATTACATTCACAGTAGTTCCTGCACCGAAATCAATTTTCACAATTGTCGTCGTATCTATTTGAACTCAAATTTAGCATCACTACGTAATATTCACTGGTGTGTTATTCTACTGCACAAATACGAACCAAACTAGTGGCTCGGGGTGAAGAAGCCTTGGATGAATTTTGTTAATCCTAACACAAAACGACGTCGTTTTGGTTGAAGTGCAAAACAGCGTCGTTTTGTGTTACACATTAGTCCATTACTTATCACGGTGTCGGCTGATACAATATTTTTGATGGTTTATTAATAATGTTTACGGATATGTTGAAATTCGTGTAAGAAATTCAAATTTTTGTATATGTTCATGTGGTATTACGTACTACTACTAAATTTGCATTCAAATGGATACGGTGACAATTGTTTTGGTTTTCGTTTTTAGTTTTTGTTTTGGTTTTGAATATTATTTTGGTTTTTATTTCTGTTCGGTTAGTAACCAATAACTATGATTTTCCAAAATAATATATATTCGGTTAATTATTTATAATCGAATACCAACTAAAATCTGTTTTTGGTTCGGTTTCGGTTCGATTCATTCGATTCAGATTAAATACCAAAATCCACATATTAGATATGAAATAACTTGTGTTTGTAAGATTTTTATAAGTTATTCGTTATTGTTATGTTATGATAAATCTGTATACTTCCAATTGTTCAAAATTTGTAAAAATGATACCATAAACACTAATCGTTAGAAATTTCAAATATAAACACATTTTACATTTAGTTAGGCTCGTTCACAGTTTATATGTGTTATTGATGTCCAGCGAAAATCCCTCCGAAATTCAACAGATTTCCGAGGGACATTGATACTTTGGAGTATCAACCAAATTGACTAACCAATACAAAGACATAGAAATTTTAATCCTTTGGTATGATGGATTTTAAATTGGACAATTGATAAAAAATAGTATTTTTTAAGTTTTTATTTCAAATATAATATCATTAGTTTAAATTTTCAAAATTAGTATAAATTTAATATTAAAATATTTTAAAAAATTTTCTTAATAAGGAATAATTAAACCCTAAATTAAAGAAAGATAATCCCAATATAATATTTTATATATATGTATAATTTATTTATGATAAATATGTATTTAAGAAAATTATTTGTGATATTTTTAGAATTTTAAGTTTATAATGCTAAATTTGGAACAAAAATTTCAAATGGTGCTATTTTAAAATAGGGCAATTGACTAAAATAGCACCATTTCAAATTTTTGTTCCAAATATAACACTAGTCATTTAAATTTCCAAAAATAGCACAAATTTAATATTAAAATAATTGAAAACTTATTCCCAATGAAAAAAATTAAACCTTAAATTGGAAAAAGTGAACCCAAACATTATGTTTTAGTTATATATAAATTTTATTTAAGGTAAATAATTATTTTTACATAATAATTTATGCTATTTTGGGAATTTTAGTTTTATTGTGCTAAATTTGGAAGATAAACTTAAAATTGTGCTATTTTAGGGTATTACTCTTTAAAATATATTGCTCTAAAAAAATTTAAATTTTAAATTAGAAAAAGTGAATCCAAACATTATGGTTTAATTTTATAGCATAGTTTATTTGAGATAAATAATTGTTTCATATAATAATTTATGCTATTTTTATAATTTCATTTTAATATACTAGATTAAAAAATAAACCTAAAAGATATTATTTTAAAATATTACTTTATTTTTAATGATAAATTATGAAATAGTATTTTTGAACGTTTATGTGTGAAACTATGGAAAGAATAGTACTTATTATATAGTTGGATTCATAATTACAAAATTTAATATTAATTAGTATAGTTTTGTTTTTTACGAATTATTTTCATTTACGAGTTCAAAATTTTAAAATTACATGAAGAAAGGAAAATTTGAAAAGAATAAGAAAAGTTATGTACACTTATTTTTGGGCAATTGACTAATTTAGCACTAAATAATGTTTTAGTGAAAATAACATTTTTTTAAATGAAAAATACTAAAATAACCTTATTCATCTCTTTAACTTCATATTCGGGGAATCGAACCTTGGCCTATTATGTAATAGAAAGAGTATGTAACCAATATGCTACTGTAACTAATTGACATATAAATATTTTTTTGTATATATATCTGTATTTAGTTTAAATTAGACTTTTTCTTTACATCATAAATTTATCTTCCTGTTTAAATTTTCTAATGGTATCTTAAAAAAACTTTCTAAATTTTGGTGATTGCAAAATTATTCTCTTCCAGTTTCACGATGTTGATTTGAAAATTCTCATAGAGCAATATTGAGCGCGTTCATGAATTTTTGAGAGAGGAGCAAAACTATTTTTTTTCCTTTTCTTAATGACAAAACCGATGTCAATTGTTCTCTTTTTGTGCTCAAATTGATTGAATATCATTCAATGGATATTAAAAATATGTCAAAGCTACTTGATGCCGCAAAAGAAAACATAAGAACGAAGCTGGTATTTGACATCTTTCATGAGTTTGGTGATAAATTTTAGTTTGGACATTTTTATTTTGATATTTTCGTTTATGACTTTTATTTATGATTATTGATAAACATTTTTGCTGATGTTTTTTGGATAAACACTATTGATGAAAACAGGTGGAACAATCTGATGAATATGCACTATTATTTATTTAATTTTACGTTTTAGGAAGGAATTCTTAAAATGTAAGAGATACTTCCTAAATTTGCATAGAGCCTTCCTAAATTTTGCATAAAATGTGACTAATAACCTAAATTAAGTAAAGATTTCTTAATATTAAGGAACCGTTTCCTAAATAAAATAATTAAATAAACTAAAAAAAATTAAAATTTGTAATTATGCGAATCGAACCTTAGACAATTGGGTAAGAGAAAGAGTGTATAACCCAATATGCTGATGTAACTAATCAACATATATCATTTTGTTTAATATATATACACTATTTTAAGTAAAATAGCAAAAAATTTATTAATAGCTATGTAGGGGAATCGAACCTTAGACCCATATTGGGAAGGAAATAGTGTGTAACCACTGTGATACTATAACTAATCAACATATTACATTTTATGTAATATATATACACTTATGCAATTAAAATAGCAAATCTTTACTTGGGAAAGAGATCGAAAATTGATTTAAATTAAGGATATTTTAGTCTTTTTATTTTTTGAAATGCTATTTATGTGAGTTTTTGAATTGAGTGCTATTATTGGCACTAAAACTTCATTTAGTGCTAATCTAGGGTATTTCTCCTTATTTTTTGTTCACTAAATTTTAATTGATTTCTTTAATATTTTATGAGTACACATGTCAAAAATAAATATGATCATGTGGCCCTCTTATGAGAGACTTATAATAGATTTGATTGAGGTCATTTCTAAAAAAATTGATTAAATTTTGAAATATGATTAAAAATATTTCGGCATATGATATGATTTGAATCTTTTGAAACGGACAACTCTTTTTTAAGAAAGTGAATAAATAAAAAAAAAATTCATACCGTATAAAACAAAATAACATTTTATTATATCTTTTATATGGAACTCATATGATATATTTTCTTTCTCAAATTTAAAATATACAAATTTGAGGTTATTAAATGGGTTAACAAGTAAGTTTTTTTGTTTGGGTTTACGTAGTTGAGTTTAGAGTTTAGTATTTATAAACTTAAAATGAATTTATGCAGAAATTATGGTAAATAGTATAGAGTAATATCATAAAATAGCATTATTTTAAATTTATTTTTCAAATTTAAAAAAATAAAAAATAAAATTTCAACAATATTACAAATTATTATCTGAAAATAATTATTTACCTTAAATAAACTATATATAAAATTAAAACATAATATTTGGATTAACATTTTCCAATTTAAGGTTTAAATTTTTTTCATTAGGAATAAGTTTTAAATTATTTTATTATTAAATTTATGTTATTTTGAAAATTTAAATGATTACTGCTATATTTAAAACTAAAATTTGAAATAATGTTATATTAGTCAATTACCAAATAGTATAATATATCATTATAAAGTGTTTATATCTAGTACAACATGTTTTTCACAAATATTAATATTCAACTAGATAATATGCCTCGTGGGTGTAACATAATATAAAATTAGAGCATTATTATATTTGGTTAAGATATTATATATATTATATTATATATTTATTATATAAGATAAGTTTTATTTTTGTTTTATGTATTTAAATTTACTAAAATTATTTTTTTCAGTTTGTAATATGATTATATTTTTATTTTAGAATCAAATTGTATATAAACTATATTTTGGTACGATTATATATTAAAAAGTATGGACTTGTATATAAAACATCTTTTTAACCATTAATATTATATATTTTTGGCTATTTTTGTAAATTAGATTTCATCTTTAAATATTAATTTTTTATATAACCATGATTTAAAAAATATAAATTATTCATCATAATTTATCAATCCAAATTAATTACTTGAAATAATTATAAATATATAAAACCTAAATAAATCATAAAATTGAAAACATATTAAATATTTTTTCTAATTAATATATATGATTTACTTTATTTTTGAAAATAAATTTATTTTTAAAATTATCATTTTCACATTTTACTAAACGTTATATCATAATTGTTTTTTAGTTATGTCATCTTTTTATAATGACATATAAATATTTTTTCAAAACTTATTTATTTTTTATTTTATAGAGGTATAAATCATAATTTTTTTCTATTTCATCTTTTTTAATGACATGTAAACATTTTTTTAAACTCACTCATTTTTAATGTATAAAGGATAATAATTATTTTAATCATATCATTTTTTGTAATAATATATATATATATATATATATATTCTAAATTCATTTTTAGTTTAATATATATGATTTGATTTACTTTTTGGAAACAAATTTATGTTTAAAATTGTCATGTTATATTTGATTATTTTATTTTTAAAAATAAATTTATGTTTAAAATTGTCATGTTATATTTAATTTATTTATTTGTAAAAATAAATTTAAGTTTAAAATTATCATGTTACATTTAATAAAACAACATATCATAATTCTTTTTAGCCATATTTTTTAATGACGCATTATCATTTGTTTTTAAATTCATTTCTCTTTTAATGGTGAGAAGATACAAATAAAATACATATTTTCATATTTTGAGTTTATTTATATGGTTTCACTTAATATTTTGCCAGGTTTAGGATTATAGATTTCAATTTTAATATTTAGACATATAAAACTGATTTAGGTAAGACGTATGGTAAATCCCCTAATATAATATCTTACTAGATTTATACTCATGTCATGCGTGGAAAAAAATATTTGTAAATTCTATTTTATTAGTAAATATAAATTAAATATTTATATAATTTTAAATTTTTTTATTTAAAATTACTTTTAATATTAATTTTTGTATATATAAATTAAGAAAAGAAAATTAATAATTTTTTACGAATTTAATAGTATTTTTTGGTTAGTTTAATAAAATATATTAATTCTCTAACCAAATTAATAAAAATGATATATATTATAATTATTCTAATAAGTTAAGCTCATTTATATATTTATTTAAAATTTACGGTAATGATGACGTCAACATGTTATTTTTCTATATAACACGTCAGAATAAAGTTATTTTTTTAAAATGTTTTTCAAATAATATATTAGGGATTATGGTAGTAATTTAAATCTATTTATATTTATATTTAAAATTATTTATAATTTAACATATAAAAAATTTAAAGAAATAAAAATTACTATTTTTGTAAATATAATATTATTTTTTGGTTAGTTAAATAAAATATATTTATTTTCTAATCAACTTAATATCAGTGGCATGTATTGTAATTATTCTAGTAATTTAAACCCTTTTATATATTTAATCTGAAACTCATTGTGGTATTGACACGCTAGCATGATATTTGTTATTAACACGTCAGAATAAGGTTACTTTGTTAAAAAATTCCTCAAATAATATATTAAATATTATATGTGCTTATATATAGCACAATATGATTTTAATTACAAATATTATTCTCTATTAATTAATCAAATACATAAGTTTTACATTTTGAATTTATTTATAAAATTTAAAATTTATTCATGGGTTTAGTATTATAAATTTAAATTTAACTTATATAAAAATGATGATAAATAATATAGTACATAGTTCTATTCTAATATTTTTTATATAGTATACATATTTATCATAAAATTATTCATTATTTTGAGTAAAAGTGTGTGTAAGTGTGTGTTTTCAAAAGTTTAAACCATATGAGATGCAAAGATATGTATGTTATTTTTATGTCTAATTTATTTAGAGTAAATAATATTTTTACATAATTAATGATATTTTTGAAATTTTAATTTTAAAATATTAAATTTAGAAAAAAAAATTTAAAAATTATTATTTTAAGATGATAGTTTATATAAATTATATCATAAATTTTGGAATTTATGGTTATTGAGATAATAGTCCTATATTGTTAAACCTAAATATTGCATGGTGCCAAGATTATCAAAAGTGGATTTTAGTGCTCTAACTACTTGATTAAGGTTGAAGCATTATCTCCAATGACCTAATCCACACCACTTTCGAAATCACTAAATCTCTCGTTTGGAAAATTTGACCGACACTTTGATTAGTCAGACAATTTAATTCTATTTTCCAAAAGCATAATAATTACAAAGGATTTATATGTTTTTATTTGGACACAATCGGTGGTGACTATAATGATGATTGACCGAGAAAATAAACGTCAAAAATGAAAGAAAATAAAACCGAGAAACAATATGTAAATATTGTTTTAGTCCTTTTGGGTAGTGAAATGAATTGAAGTAAGCAGTTTGGTTCTTTTATAATATTTTAATATGAAATTTGTGCTATTGGAAATTTAAATGATTAATATTACATTTGAAATAAAAAAATTGAAAAACATTATTTTAGAAAATTATCTTATATATAATATGTATAAATATAAAAATACATAATGTCACTTTTCATGTATTGAGAGTTGATGCTTCTGTTTTTCCAGAACGACATAATCTTATGTTCAGAGAATTTTTAATTTGTTTTATAAGGTATGCCTTCTCCAAAATTAATAAGCACATCAAGATCCGAATATATGATTGTGTTTTTCGAGTATTTTGGACTCAGACAGTTAAAAACTATAGGTTGATGTATAAAAAAATGATTGTTACATGAAATCCAAATGAAGAAAATAATAATGGATTTGTGGTGTTTCCATCGTTTTATAGGATATCCTCTTTAACATTAAAAACACAAGTGAATTCTTTTTAAAATGATGACATATTATAAGAAAATATGACATAACTAAAATATTCTAATATGACAATTTTAAATATAAATTTATTTAAAAATAAAATAAATTAATCAGATGTTATATAATAATTTTTAAACATAAATTTATCTTTAAAAAATAAATTAATCAGATGTGATATGACAATTTTAAACATAAATTTATCTCAAAAAATAAATTAATCAGATATGATATAACAATTTTAAAAATAAATTTATTTTCAAATATAAATTAATCAAATATAACATGACAATTTTAAATATAAATTTATTTCCAAAAAATAAATTTAATCATATATATTAAAATAAAAGTGAGTTTAGAAAAATAAATTCATCTATAGTTATTAGTTTTACATGTCTATTGAATTGTTCATATTTTAATCAACATCCAGTTATATAATTGGTAGTTCAAAAATTAATATTTAAATATAAAACTTAATTTTACAAAAAATAACCAAAAATATACAAAACTAATGGTTAAAAAGTGTATAATATATAAGTCCATCAAAATAAGTAGTATGTTTCTATTACCCATTCGTGATACAAAACGGTATTGATTTTTTGGTAGGACAAAACAACAATACACTACAACAATCAGACTATTTTGATGGTGAAATTCGTTAGAAATTAGTCGGAAATAAAGTTGTCAGCCATCGAAAAAAAATTTTGAAAAATTTTGTCAGCCATTTCGAACAGCACAATTATCGACGGATTTCTATTGAATTTCAAAATCAAACGGTTATATTAACAACTATCTTTTAAAGACTATTTTGTTGATATTTTCCGAAAAAAATTTCAATGGATTCTATTGGTCATGTATAGTCTGCCGATATTATAGATAATATTAGAAATTATCGATAACTAGTTTTTTTTGAAATTTTTGATAATCTTTTTCAGTTGAAAATTTCATAAGAATTTTATAGTCCTAAAGATAATAATATAGATAAAAGTGATACAAAATTCTATAATAGATGGCCATAAAAAATAGCTAGATACAAAGTTATTACAATGGTTTTGATCGTTTTGTTGTCGTCGGCAGTTGCGGTTGTAGCTATGATATATATTATTTGTTTGTCTGTCGCCGTGGTTCCAGTTGCGATTAATCGCATATTTTTAGTTATACCACTGTTTTAATCAGCGGTTAAACAAATTACAACCCATAACGCAACGTGTAACCGATGCGATTGAAAGAAGTAGTTATGACAGATAAACGAACAACAATCTGTCGCAGACGCAACTGTAAAAAATTACGGCTGACAAACGAACATGATTAATATTACCAAATCAAACATCTCATATAACAATTTTATTAGTTTACATTTAATTCATTTACGATATAATTCCATATTCCATTCTATTTGGTTTAACCGTTTAAACTTAAGATATACCTCTTAACAAATATTCATACTGAAATCTTATAGATAGTAGATATGGTCAAATTTAGTTTTTTTTTGTCAAAGCACTGAAATAATTGAAGTGGAAAAACAAAGCACGTGGTCTCCATGATAAAAGTTAAAAAGAGGCAAAAGAAGAACCTAATGATCTTTCAGCCATTTTGGTCGCCCCAAAGTGGGCACCAAATATGTTAGTAGGGAATATATATATTGAATATTAGTGCTCCAGTACATCCAGTTGTGTTGTGCTCACATTAATAATATACATACGTCACCAATGTGTAAGAAAAATATCATGTAGGTTTCTCTATATGTTTGTGTCTAATTGGTGATATTGTACTCTTTGTTTGGCCATGGTTCAATCATGGATTCTAAAATCAAGTTGTGACATTGTTGCTTTATTTTACATTTCTTGTATATATCTTCTAAGTTTTTTTGGAGAATCACCAAGTGAAATAAATCTAATCTAATATTTTTCTAGGATGTATACTCAAATATACAATCTTATCTCATATCTCTAAATATTACTCCTTCTCGAGTTGAAGCATGGAGTTCTCGAACATCCAACTTACGAAAGCGGTAATAAAACTGTTTATGTTCTGATGTTTTATTGAGAATGTCGGCAAGTTGTTGTGTAGTTTAACATGCCGAGTTTGTAGTACACCTTCGTTAACCCCATCACGAAGAACAAGATAATGTGGATTGCTTGTTTGTCATCTTCCAAGAGACCTGAGTGTCTCCAACATGATGACATAACCGGTTAAAGGTCACCTAATAAGGGGGTATCATGCTCAATTAGAGTCACAATATGCGGAGAGAAAGAGAGAGAAGATCACTTGTAGAACTAAGCATTAGTACTCCTTGATCCGGCGATTCTTTGATATATACAACAACT
Source organism: Pugionium dolabratum (assembly GCA_018901945.1). Lineage (NCBI taxonomy): Eukaryota > Viridiplantae > Streptophyta > Magnoliopsida > Brassicales > Brassicaceae > Pugionium > Pugionium dolabratum. The sequence goes on along the minus strand of JAEVFF010000102.1, from coordinate 126,717 downwards.
CGCAAAGCTGCTTCCCAATGTATTTGGCGAAGAGACTGTTGGATAATTCCAACATTAAAAGAATATTATCTCTTAATAAGAATATACTTATCTAGAGATAAAGATAAACACAACATTACAAGAATATTATCTCTTAATAAGAATATGCTTATTTAGAGATAAGGATAAACACAAATAAAAGATATACTAGAATTTGTGTAGTAGTTATCCAAATTAGGTTTATGACCCTATAAATAAGAGATTGTGGAGAGGTGTTCCACAAGACTCAAAAAGAGATTTAGTTTTCAGAGAGTTTCTAAATCAATAAAGAAGAGTAGTTCTTTATATATTGAGTTCTTTCAAGAGTTTCTAAATCAATAAAGAAGAGTAGTTCTTTATATATTGAGTTCTTTCATTTGGTATTAGAGCTCAAGGAGGAGACTCGATCATGGTATACGATGCAGAAGCACGAACAAGAGGTGCTGATACATCATCGATTAAGAGAGATCTTCAATATCTTATGTTGACATCAACAAACTATACGGTTTGGTCAATGAGGATGAAGGTTATGCTGCGAGTAAACGAAGTGTGGGAAACGATTGATCCAAATCGACAAATCCAAAGAAAAACGATATTGTGATTGCATTATTGTTTCAATCAATCCCTGAGACACTGATTTTACAAGTAGGAGAGCATAAAACCTCGAAAGATCTTTGGGAAGCGATCAAATCACGACATCTTGGAGCAGATCGTGTGCGAGAAGCAAGGCTTCAAACCTTGATGAATGATTTTGATAAATTAAAGATGGATGACACTGATTCTATTGATGACTTTGCTGGAAAGATGTCAGGCATAGCATCAAAATCGGCTTCTTTGGGACAAGTCATAGACGAATCTACGATGGTGAAGAGATTCTTAAAGGGACTCCCTAGAAGCAAATTCATACACATTGTAGCATCCCTTGAGCAAGTCTTTGATCTAAATTCAACAGGATTTGAAGACATAGTTGGGAGACTAAAGGCGTATGAAGAACGTGTCAGTGAAGAAACCCAAAAGGGATCAAGGAAAGCTCATGCGGGTAAATCAGGATCAAAATAACCGTGGAGGTTATGGAGGTCGAGGAAAACCCAGAGGCGGTGGTAGAGGCAGAGGCAGAGGTAGAGCCAATGGCCAAAACCATGGAGGAGAAGCCGTTGGAAACAATCACAAACTAAAGAAAGATCATTCTAAAGTGATATGTTGGAGGTGTGATAAACAAGGTCACTTTGTATCTACGTGTCCTACACGACTAACACAACGACAAGAGACAAACATGAATGAGACACAAGAAGCTGATGCGCTCTATATTCATGAGGTTGGATTATTGAATGAAGATAAAGTGTTTCCGCAGAACTTTGATACCAACAATAGCAATGAAAGTATTTGGTATCTAGACAATGGAGCGAGCAATCATATGACAGGAAGCAAAGATTTCTTCTCAAGCTTAGATGAAAGTGTTAAAGGAAAAGTGAAGTTTGGTGATGGATCGTTTGTTGATATTGTTGGGAAGGGAACCATTGTCTTTGTGTGTAAGACAGGAGAACAAAAGGCACTCAAAGAAATCTATTACATACCCGACCTAAAAAACAACATCCTGAGTCTTGGACAAGCAACCGAGAATGGGTGTGAGGTGTACATGAAAGGAGATTCATTGACACTAAGAGATCAACAAGGAAGATTACTTGTTCAAATGAAGAGATCTTCAAACCGGCTCTACAAGACACCAATGGAGATTAGCTATCCCAAGTGTTTTCACACACAAGAAGATGTTACTACATGGACATGGCACGCTAGGCTAGGACATGTAAATCTTAGTGTGATAAAAAACATGGTGGAGAAAGAGATGGTCATAGGAATGCCCCGAGTTTCCTATGAGAAAAACATATGTGAGGCATGTTTGGCAGGGAAACAAGCAAGGAGGTCCTTTCCAATCTCAACCACATATCGTGCATCAAGGCCACTAGAATTGATTCATGGAGACTTATGTGGACCAATATCACCACCAACGCCTGCCAACAATCAATATATCTTCGTGCTAATAGATAACTTCTCAAGATACATGTGGACCATGTTACTAAGGGAGAAGAGTGAGGCATTCGATCGGTTTAAAGGGTTTAAGGAATTCGTCGAGCAGCAAACGGGTTCAAGAATTAAAACCTTTCGCACCGATAGAGGAGGAGAGTTTATCTCAACTGAGTTTAATCTGTTCTGTGAAGAGAATGGAATAACAAGACATCTAACAGCACCATACACACCGCAACAAAATGGTGTGGTAGAAAGAAGGAATCAAACTTTGATGGAGATGACAAGGAGTATGCTCAAAGCAATGAGGATTCCAAATTACTTATGGGGTGAAGCTATTCGTCACTCCACTTATCTCATTAATAGAGCACCTACGAAAGCTTTGAAGAATCAAACTCTTTATGAAAGCTTGAGATTCAAGAAACCCAACATTGAACACCTAAGAGTTTTTGGTTGTGTTGCTTACACCAAAATCAATGGGTCGTATCTTAGGAAACTAGATGAGAGATCAAAGAGTGTGATAATTCTTGGAACTGAGCCGGGTTCTAAGGCTTATAGACTCTATGATCCAGTGGCAAGAAAAATAATTGTCAGTAGAGATGTAGTCTTTGATGAGAACAAAGCTTGGGATTGGACATCTATGACAAACGAAAGTGATGGAGAACCATGCATGTTTAAGCTTCTTTATTCTGGTTCTATAGAAGAAGGAGGAGATTAGAGTGATCAGAACAATGATCACCATGATCAAGAATCTATAAACCAAAACGAGGAAGAAGAGGAAAACATGGAACACGACATGAATCAAGGACAGGAAACTCAGCAAGTGGTAACAAGATATGGTCGCATCATATCTCAGCCCAGATATCTTGATGATTATGTATTACTTGCTGATCAAGAAAATGAAAAACTATTGCTTATAGTAGATGGAGAACCGGAAAACTTTCTTGAAGCACAGAAAATACATGAATGGGTAGATGCAATAAAAGCTGAGCTAGACTCCATCTCAAGAAACAAGACTTGGGAGCTCGTTGAAAAACCGGTTGGTGTTAAACCAATAGGACTGAAGTGGATCTACAAGATTAAAAGAAAAGCATATGGCTCGGTGAACAAGTATAAAGCGAGACTTGTAGCAAAAGGCTATGTACAACAACAAGGTATAGATTTTGATGAAGTGTTTGCACCAGTAGCACGGATCGAAACTATACGGCTATTAATAGCTATTGCTGCAACAAAAGGATGGGAGATACATCACCTAGATGTAAAGACTGCTTTCTTAAACGGTGATCTAAACGAGCTAGTTTATGTAAGCCAACCTGAAGGCTTTGAAAAGAAGGGGGAAGAAAACAAAGTATACATACTCTATAAGGCATTATATGGTCTACGACAAGCCCCTAGAGCTTGGAATGTGAAGCTTGATCATTTTCTAAAGGAGATGAAGTTTAAGAGATGTGTGAAAGAGTCTTCTGTATATCTAAAGAATGAAAAGAAGGACTTCTTGATAGTGGCTATCTATGTTGATGATTTGTTCGTAACAGGAACCACGCGTAAGGTTATTGAACAATTCAAAGAAGATATGTCAAAAAGATTTGAGATGTCAGATCTTGGGAAACTTACGTACTATCTTGGCATATAAGTGATTCAAGGAGCGGATGGGATCAAGATAACACAACAAGGATACGCTCAAGGAATATTTACTGATACTAAGATGGATACTTGTAACCTGACTCATCTGCCAATGGAGTCAAATTTAAAGATCTCAAAATCCAAACATGAAGCAGAGATTGATGCTACCAAGTACAGACGAACCATAGGATGTTTGAGGTATCTTCTTCATACAAGACCTGATCTAGCCTTTGTGGTTGGATTTCTAAGCCGATATATGCAATGTCCGAGAGAGTCCCACGGACAAGCTATTAAACACATATTGAGATATGTAAAAGGAACTACTAACCTAGGTCTGTTCTTTAAAAGGGATGGGTCAAGTAGGATCATCGGCTATAGTGATAGTAGTCATAACATTGATGTGGATGATGGAAGAAGTACCTCAGGACATGTCTTTTATTATGGATCATCACCGATCACTTGGACGTCACAAAAGCAGCCCACCGTCGCATTGTCTTCATGTGAAGCTGAGTTCATGGCAGCTACGGAAGCCGCGAAACAAGCTATTTGGCTTAAGGAACTATTGAGAGAGATACTAAGTATCGAAGGAGAGAAGGTCATTCTAAGAATAGACAACAAATCGGTCATAGCTCTTACTAAGAATCCGGTGTTTCATGGAAGAAGTAAACACATTCTTTCTAAGTATCACTTCATTCGTGAATGTGTGGAGAATAGTCAAATCGAGGTTGAGCATGTACCCGGAGTTGAGCAGAAGGCTGACATACTCACCAAGCCATTAGCAAGGGTCAAGTTTAAAGAAATGAGAAGTTTGATTGGAGTTCAAGAGATCAAGTCACCCAAAATTCAAGTTGGAATTAAGGGGGAGAATGTTGGATAATTCCAACATTAAAAGAATATTATCTCTTAATAAAAATATGCTTATTTAGAGATAAGGATAAACATAACATTAAAAGAATATCATCTCTTAATAAGAATATGCTTATTTAGAGATAAGGATAAACACAAATAAAAGATATACTAGAATTTGTGTAGTAGTTATCCAAATTAGGTTTATGACCCTATAAATAAGAGATTGTGGAGAGGTGTTCCAAAAGACTCAAAAAAAGATTTAGTTTTCAGAGAGTTTCTAAATCAATAAAGAAGAGTGGTTCTTTATATATTGAGTTCTTTCAGAGACTACAAAAATTGATCTAAGATATGCACTACATGACTTAGTTCAGGTCGAGTGATGACCAAGTATACAAGGTGGCCAACAAAATACCGATATTTTGTATTTTCATGAATGAAAAATCGTTGGCATCATGTGCCAAACCATGAATTTTCTCAAATGGAGAATCAAAAGATTTTGCACCAAGTAAACCCACACTCTGAGATTACATGTAAACCATACTTCAGTTGACACAAATAAATCTCATTTTCCATGTGATATCTCTATCCCCTAGAAGTATTTAAAAACACCAAGATCTTTCATGTGAAAGTATTTGCCAACCCTTAAAATTAGAAAGAAGTGTGGAATCAGTGCCTCCAATAACCAGATCATCCACATACACCAACGCATATACCATCAAACCATCATTGCAATAAATGAATAACGAATCATTAGAATAGTAGAGTAGTTTTGAACAAAACCGAGTTCCAATAGTGTCGTGGAGAACTTAGAAAACCAACAATGCAACTTGTTGTAGACCATACAGAGATTCACGTAGCCTAAAAAATTTAATAAACAACTTTGCTTGAAGCTTGGTGAGTTAATAGGAGATACGGTTGGAATCACAAAATTCTTGAGTCGAATACATGTAGAATGGTTTCAGCAAAACTGATTGAAATCGTTCTCTTTTCCCTCTTCCCAATTGTGTCGAATTTTCACTTTCATCACTAGCAACAACCACTTTTGTATTTTTCGAAATATCAATTGTTACAATAGTGTTTGTGCTCACTGTTGGTGCTGGAACTCCCCTTGATGTTGTAATCCCATGGGGAAACTCTCAACCAGCTATTGTTCCGGATGGAAGTAATGTATCAGCATCTGGTGCAGCTGGATCGCCAAGAGCATTGTCTGAAATATTCTCAAAATAAGAGGATGATGTTAGCAATGAAACTTATGTATTGGACTGAAGAGACGATTGTTCCATATTAAAGAATGAGAAATATGTCTTCCATCAAGCAAAACTGAAAGTATACAATTAATCAAATAAGTAGCATGCTAACATTGGGAGAATCGCAATGGTAAACTAGATTGAAAGAGAAGAACACGAGTCACACTTACTATGTGACGATGTTTTCTCTCAATTCTCTCGTTCTTTTGTAAAGTAGTTACACATGATGTTTGATGAATGATATTCATAATCCGAAAATAAAAATAAAAACATGTAAATCCGGTTTCATTGTCATTCCATATCACTTTGACTTCATTATGACATTGTCTTTCAACAAATACCAAAAAAAAAAAAATTAAAAACGTTGAAATTTGAGAATTTTTTTAAAACAAAGTAGAATACAAAAGTAGTTAAATCTCAAATTATAAAGGTCAACATTTAGATTAGATTTTGTAGTTTGGCCGTGTGGCTTGCAATACATAATTTATATAATCTTCATGGCATATTTTTCTCGGCTTTGTCTCTTTTCCCATGTCTAAACTGCTTCAGGAATGACACAAAACAAAAGGAGATTGATAGCCTAAGATCTCAATGTTTTTTCTTTGTTTTACAATTAGAAAAATTATATATTGGTTGCATGGAAGCTTTCTACAAAGTAAGATTCTCGCTTTTGAATCATAATATTATATATGCATTTATATATTTATAAACACATTTTCTAATGTTTTGGAAAAATCACTCACGACACTTCGAACGAATATATTTTGTCGTACGTATGGTTCTATGCAATATATGTACGAAAAATTAAGAGTATTTTGAATTTTGGGTAAAGATAATGAAATTTTAGTTTGTTAATATTATAATTTACGAGACACAACAAAACTACATTTCATCTATAGATTTTTAGAGTTAATTATCTAATTCAATATCTTCATACTTAACGATATTTCTTTCTGTATTTTTTGGTTCTAAAATGTGATTACGTTATAATATTCTATCAATTGAAAATGTAATATTTATAAACATACTCGAAATCACATAGGAAAGTGTTAGCTCGACAAGAGAAATTATAACTATACAGCTTGTAAATGTGAGCTTTTGTTTAGTTTTGTGTGTTACTTTTTTCGAAAAGTGTATTTGTTTTAGACATATCAAAGGACCATTCTTTTCCATTAGAAAAATGAATTTAATCTAAATGCCCTACGAATACCTAAGCACATGTTCTTCCACTAAAGGTACCTTCGTTTTATCCTTAATTAATTTATCTCGTAAGTATATACCAATGTTTCTCATCGAATTAAGTAATGCAACTTGACAAAGAAACACACTTTATTGACAACAATGGAATAAGAACAAATCAAACTAAAAACAACGGTCACCAAAAACCAAAGCCCTAAAGAAGATGCTAAAAGCTGAGATATATCAACCATTAGTTTTCGTAACTTTTGTAATATATTTTTGCCTTTTTAAAGGGTTTTAAGATTCTAAGAACATCATAGGAGTGAACATTATATTCTTTTTATCAAAGATTCAAAGTGAGAAATAACTCCAAAACTACATTTCAAATATATAGTTTTATTAAATAAAATGTTGTTAAGTTAATTATTTTCAATTAAACTTAATTTTACACTTTTAAAAACAACTTTTTTAACATATTTGCATCCAACTGATTCTTAGTATACCCACACATATTCTAATCTCACATGTTTTGATCACTTCAATTTTGTTTTTTGATTGAATGATTCAAAATATGAACACTCTACTAACCCTTTTTTATGCATCTCTGAAACTCTTCAGAATATCTTTTTCTTCTCACGCCTCACTCTTTTCTTTTTATCTATGAAAACCTAAACCTAGAACACCCTTTAAATACACAAGTCACAAATCTACTTCTTTGAAAGTTTTCCATTTTGCTTTTCTTGATTCTTTTAAAAAATGTTTCTTGATTTTTTTTATATTGTTTCGATCATCGGACCTTTTAGATCTTTGACATAGATCTTGATTTGTGTTAGCTTGTTTTCGTTGATGATTTTTTCTATAATGTTCACATCTTCAAAAAATTTGAAAATATATAAGAGAATTGTAATAGTGTGACTACTATCATGCATGGATCTTACATTCTTTCCATCCGCACACGTCATATTCATCTAATATTGTAAATGCGCTACTTCAAAAGATTTAAATTTTTTGTTTATTAGTTTATTCGTATGACTTTTTTTGTAGGGCAATCGACAAAAATAACACTATTTTAAGTTTTTGTTTCAAATGTACTATCACTAATTTAAATTTTTAAAAATAACATAAATTTAATATTAAAATACTTTAAAAGTTCTTTTAGATAAGAAAAAATTAAATCCTAAATTAGAAAAAGAACTCACATATAATAATTTAATTATATCTGTAATTTAATTATGGTAAATACGTATTTTTTAAAAATAATTTATGTTATTTTTGGAAATTTAAGTTTACATTGTTAAATTTGAAAAAAAACTTTAAAAATGCTATTTTAAAGTATTACTCTTTTTATATTTTATTTTTATTTACATGATATGAGAAATAACGTTTTGATAGATTACCATATTCTAGCTCAAATACGTTTAATTTTGAAGCTCTATCAAAAATAAATAATGAAAAGATAAGTGCGTTTAAATGACGTCGCTAATCAAATCAACTCTTTTAAAATTTTCGCCAAAACTTTGTAAAAATTAAAGTACTACAAAGATTTTAAAAAGATCTCCAAAAGTGAAAATAACTACACTTTCTATATTCATAAATGTTATATTGCATAAACTCATGAATGAGATGATGAAATAGAGTTATTTAAACCCTAACCTTTGTAGTATAGTGATAAATCAATGTCACATCCTCTTCATGTTTGTAAGATTATAACAATTACTTAACTTACACCATTTAAAGTGAAGTAAAAAGAATAATTGGACATCATGTTATGGGTAAATAACATGGAAAAGGCAAAAGGCAAAAGGCAAAAAGGCCCACTTTCTAAGCACTCTCTTTTAAATGGTAATTCGTGCCTGTCAAAGCTTAGACTCTGTCAGAAACACAACCCCAAAGCCACTCACTTCATTTCTTTCTCTCATTTATAAAAAAAAACATATTTTAAAACAAAAGGTAGAGATAAAAGAGAGAGGGAAAGTTTTGAGATTCTACAAACATCAAGAAACCCTCTAAAAAATAGAGGAAATAAAATCAAACCGGAAATAACATTTGTAGTTTTGTTTGCTTGCTCTCTGTTCTCATCTATCTCGACATTGGGATTAAACCAACTTCTCATTCTTCTTCTTCTTCTTCTACTTCTTCTTTGTTCTTGTGTGTGCTAAAAATATCAAGAAAGCACAAGGAGACAAATAGACTTATCCATTTCATTACCAAACAAAACACCGTACATTCTCTAGTTATGGCTTCTTCTTCTTCTTCTACTAATTCAACAACTATCACATCCAAATTTATTTGGTTTCTGCTTCTTCTCTCTCTTAAACTACATTGCTTACTCGGATCATCTCTTCATCTTAAAAACCAAACTTCTTTTAAACCCAACAGAGAACTTCAGAAGCTTAGAAGAGTCGAAGCATATCTCAAGCGAATCAACAAACCTTCCATCAAAACAATCCACGTTCGTCTAACCAAACATACCTTTTATGAAATCCCACTGATTTTCTTTTCTTTTTTAAGATTTTTTTGTTGGTTTTAAATCTGCAGAGCCCAGATGGAGATGTAATAGAATGTGTGTTGTCTCATTTGCAACCAGCTTTTGATCATCCTCAGCTACGAGGGCAGAAACCATTGGTAATGAATCTACTCTTACGATCACTTTACTTGTTATATAGTTGTTTAGAAAATGTATAAAAAATGATTCTGTTAATGGAAACATGCAGGATTTGCCAGAGAGACCAAGTAGAAGAAATGAAACAACAGAGGAGGAAAGTTTTAATCAGTTATGGAGTTTGACCGGTGAAAGTTGCCCTGTTGGGTCAATACCAATGAGAAGAACAACAAAGAATGATGTTTTTAGGGCGAATTCAGTTCGACGGTTTGGTCGGAAATTGAGAAAACCAATCAGACGAGATTCCTCCGGAGGTGGCCACGAGGTAATAAACTTCATCTTACATAAATCGATCATGAGGAAAAGAAGAATAATAATAATAATGTTTTTCTTGTGCTTTACTTTTACTTTTCTTGATTCAATAAAACTTTTTTTTATTATCCAAAGCTTAAAAAGGAAAATGATTTGATTGAGATGGAAAATCAAAAGGGTCTATGGAGTTCAAATTAATTTCATGAACGTGTTAAAGTAAAATTAAAGAGTTAAATTAATTTACATGCAGCATGCTGTGGTGTTTGTAAATGGAGAAGAATACTATGGAGCAAAAGCAAGTATAAATGTGTGGGCACCACGTGTGACTGATGCTTATGAGTTTAGTTTGTCTCAAATTTGGCTCATCTCTGGCTCCTTTGGTCATGACCTAAACACCATTGAAGCTGGTTGGCAGGTATATATATATATATATATATATATATATATGTTAATTATTTATTTATTGTTTTTAGCAATGGATAGGGTTTTTAATAAAACTAGATTACTTTTTTTTTCTAACCAAAACTTTGATAATATCTGTCTCATTAGAAATAAAATTGGTTTAAACAACTAATTCTAAAGAACTTTGGAGTTGAAATAAAAATTTTATGGGTAATATTTTAAAATGATATATTTTAAATTTTTATTTAAAATAGAAAATTTTAAATTTAAAATTCTAAAAATAATGCAAATTATTATGTGAAAATATTTATATATCCTAAATAGTTATAAATAAGACTAAAATATTACGTTATATTTCTAATTTATAATTTAGATTTTATCTATTAAAAAATATTAAAAATATTTTAATATTAAATCTGTAATAGTTTAAAAATTAAAACTAATAATACTATATTTAAAAAAATTAAAATATTATTATTTTATATAATATTCCTTTTAGTTTATATGTAAATTTTAAAAAATTTAATATTTATTTATTATAAGTAAGTTATAAATAAGTTATAAATAAGAGTAAAACGTTACGTTTTACTTTTTCTGATTTATAATATAGATTTTACTTATTAGAAAAATATTAAAAATATTTTAATATTAGTTTAAAATTTAAAAAATTAATAATATTATATTTAGAATAAAAAATTTAAAATATTACTATTTTATAGAACAGTCGATTTTAATTTATATACAAATTTAAAATTTTAAAACAAAATTTTCTGTATAACTTTAGCAGAGGGAGTAATGCCATATATAACAATTTTTAGAAGTAGGAAAAAAATCTTTTGTTAATCGCTATAATCAGTATACTAATTAACTTTTAAATTGGTTACTTCCTAACCATTAATGAGCCAACAAATTAGTTAATCACTAAACAATTAACCTAGTTATAATTATCAGTTTTATCTTATAAATATTATCTTTTTCAATTACTAAATGGCAAACATATTTATCTGCAAAAAGTAGCTTTCATAGCAATAAAGTTTCGTATTTTTAGAGGAAAAAAAACCGATTAATCAATACTATACAGTAATAATTTAACAAAAAGAATGTGGTGGGGATATAAACTGGGTCCTGAGCTATTAATAATTAAATTTGTGGATAGTGATTACATAGAATTTAATATTTTTTACAGGTTAGTCCTGAGCTATATGGAGATAATTATCCAAGATTTTTTACATATTGGACGGTAACAATAATATTTTTTTTTGTATTGCATTTATATAAAATACAATGGAAAAATAAAATTGAAATAAGTTTTTGTTTTTTGAAAAAGCAGACAGATGCATACCAAACAACTGGTTGCTATAATTTACTCTGCTCAGGTTTTGTACAAACCAACAATAAAATAGCAATTGGTGCAGCGATTTCCCCGAAATCCTCTTATAATGGAAGACAGTTTGATATCGGTTTAACGATTTGGAAGGTCAGTCTACTTTTTCTTCCATTTATTTTCTCCACTTTTAACAATATTTCATCATTTTCAATTCATTAATAACTTCAAAAAATTCCTAAAAACTTTAAATGTTGTATTTTGTAATCTAATCCAAAACCGATATTAAATTTTAAAAATAATAAATTATAACAGAAACTTAAATCGTTTTAAATATTTATTTAAAAATGGGTCGACAAAATTTTAAATATTCATTATATAAAAACACGTATACATTTCAATACATACATCTATTTTTTAATTATAATATATATTTTTTTATTTAAAAGTTCATAATATAAACACATATACACATTTGCATATACATTTTTTTTATCATAATCTATTTCTTTTAAAAGTTCATAATATAAGCATATATACATATAAATAATTATATTACTTATTTTTTTGTCATTGGATCACAACAAACCGGTCCAATATCATAATATTTTTATACAAAAATTCAACACTCTCATATAAAAGATGGTAGAGTCGAACTCTACATGCACGTAGAGGTGGTGTAACCAATAATATATTTACTCGTTTTTAACTATATTACTCATTTAACCGATAAAACCAACGTTTATGAGTATATATTGAAAAATTGATTTGCTCAAGATAAATAGATCATAATATTAGTTTAGTTTAGTAAATTTCAAATAAATATATAAATGAGTTTAATTTATTAGAATAATTATAATTATACCATTGTTATTAATTTGGTTAGAAAATTAATATATTTTATTAAACTAACAAAAAACCTATTAAATTGGTAAAAAATAATTATTTTCTTTTCTTAATTTATATATACAAAAATTAATGTTAAAAATAATTTTAAATAAAAGTTAAAATTATATAAATATTTAATTTATATTTACTAATAAAATATAATTTATGAATATTTTTTTTGGTATGGGTATAAATCTAGTATATAATTAAATGACATTAATGCTTCATTTTATTTAGTCAATATGATTGCTTCTAACTTAAGATTTCTTTTTGGTTACTCTTTCAATACAAAATATTGCTTTAAAATATTAAAACCGACATTTGGAAAAGTCAATAACGCATTTCATACGCTATCATATATCTGGAAATTTTTATTTTGGACCGACACATTAAAAGTACTCTCATCTCTACAAAATTGTTAATTTTTGCCACTCAAACCAAACATTCTTTTCTTAGTTTCATAACATAAATCTCATTTTACTCAATTTTCATTTTCATTACCTTGAATTTTACAGTAAGCAATTTAACAAATTAGCTCTATCCACAGAGGACATAAATATGAATATACAATTAAAATCAATGTTTTTGTAACGATTTCTTGGATTGTCGGCATATCAATACAATATCAAATATACTCCGTTTCTAAATGATAGATTTTTTTTTGGTGAAAAATGATAGATTTTTTTTTGGTGAAAAATGATAGATTTTTTTTTTTTTTATAAAAATAATTTATTAAGTTTTCAATACATTTTTATTAATTAAAGAGAGAATTGTAAATTTTAAGTAAAATAGTTAGATTTATTAAATTATTATTGGTTTACAATTCAAAGAAATTGTTAATCATATAAATAAATGCATTTGAACTCAAATTTTAGTTTATATTCTTAATATATGTGAAAATTTTAAAATATTTATTATTTAAAAATCTGAGTAAAAAACATATATTTATTATTTAAAAATTGGAGTAACAAGCATGAAAAGGTATAATAGTGATATCTTAGTGAAATGTAAGCATTTATTTGATTTGATATATTTCAAAACAAGTCTTAACTTTTAGAGAGTTAGAAACAAGTGGTTGTTAAATATTTTGTTATTATTAATATTTTTGTGACGTTGATAAAAATCCAATAATCCAATATTTTCATATAAATGTTTAATAATTTTTAGGAGAAAAGGAAAATAAAACCTCCACACATCTATGATGGAAATAGATGTGAAACCACTTATCCATTTACTATTTTCTTAAAAATTGATGATTTAAATACAAATATTATGAGAATATTTAGTTTTGGTTCACAAGTTACGAAAGTATTTTACAAAGATAAAAAAACTTCTTTACGTTAATTCTTGGTATGCATTTGGTCATTCATCACATTATGCTATATTTTTTATAACTTAAAGATGTATAGCTAATTTTGGTCAATTGAAACATAATGTAGGATCCAAAACATGGACACTGGTGGCTTGAACTAGGAAATGGACTTCTTGTGGGATACTGGCCAGTCTTCTTGTTCAGTCACTTGAGGGGTCATGCAAGTATGGTTCAATTTGGTGGCGAAGTTGTGAACAGCCGATCAAACGGTGCTCACACCGGAACACAAATGGGAAGTGGCCATTTCGCGTATGAAGGATTTGAGAAAGCTGCATATTTTAGGAACTTACAAGTTGTTGATTGGGACAACAATCTCTTGCCTCTAAACAATTTACATGTTTTGGCTGATCATCCAGCTTGTTATGATATCAGACAAGGCAAAAACAATGTTTGGGGAACTTATTTTTATTATGGAGGGCCTGGTCGGAACCCTAGGTGTCCTTGACTCACCCAAAACAGAAGAAAATATAATAATTTGTGTCAATTAAGGTTATTTTATTGTTGTTAAAAGTTTTTATCTTTGTAGATTTTTTTTTTTCGAAAACATAACCAGCGGTTTGTGGCTGTATTATATTTTTGACATGATATATAAAATTTTTTACAGGTAATTTGAAATCAATCTAATAATGTGATCGAAATTTGTGCTAATTTATGTGAAAACTGTCAAGTTTGGCGAGTAGGAAAAGCAAACATACGAATTTTTTGGTGAGGTTTCAGGAAATTTATCTTATAATATACCTTAAAATATCACAAAATTATTATTAATTAAATACCATAACATTTTTATTTTTCTAAAAATATAATTAAAAGTTTACTTTTTCTAATAATACCATTGAAAATAATTTTTTAAGCTTTATAATTTAAATACTGGATTTGGTATTTTATATTTATGGTTTAATATTTTAAGGGTTAGGATGTGATTTTTATGGTTTAAGATGTAGCTTGTAGGATTTAAAGTTTAATTTTATTTTTATGGTATTTTTAGAAATAAAATTTCTATGGTACTTTAGAAAAATAAAATTATTGATATTATTTTTGAAATAAAAATTTTTGTAATGTTTTTGGAGAATTACACATTTTTGATAGTTATGTCATTCATTTTTTTTTAAAATTAATTCTTAACTATTAATTTATAAGATTATTGGAGACAACTTATTTAGTCAATGTATCGACTAACATATTTTTATTAGGTTTAATCGTAGCTACAATTTTTTGCGACTCCGTTAAACGGTGAAATGGTGTTCGTTTGACCACTGCAGTTTTTTGTGGTCAAATATTGCGGTAATAATCTGCAATAAAATTTTTTACGGTGCAATCAAAAAATTGCGACAGAATACAAAAATATTCTTATGTTTAATTATGAATTACATAAAATACTTAACCCTAAACCTTTTTCCCGTCGATTTTTTTCATCACCTAAACGACGATCGTAGTCTCTATCTTTCTCTTTCTTATTGTTCTTCACTATCTGCAGGTAAGTGAATTTCATGGTTACGCCTAAATGCTCGATTTCTCCTACTTTTCCATTTATTTTCTGTGCCCCTTATTTGATTGCCGAGAAAACGGAAGGAAAAAAAATCGAGGATGAAGTTCTTCGTCATGACCTCTGTTTCTTTTTCATTTATGAAGTTAGGGATATTTGTTATATGATTAAAAGCCTGAACCAGCTGGATTTTTGTGTTCTGTGGTTTGTTTTCTTGAATGAGTGACAATGATTTGTCAAGCTTTACGAGCAACACATTTGAATGGTGGTGAATCAACATGTTTTTATTTAATTGTTTATATCCTGCAAGTGTATTTCAATGACAGTTGTTTCTACGGATGTTAATTTATTATCATTCAGTGCAATGATAAATCGTAAATTATGGGTACGAAGAACAAATAGAGTAGTGTAAGGCCCAATTGTATTTCTCTTCTGATTCTGGGTCTGAAACCCAAACGAGATGTTGGAAAACCCTGCATACCTTCTTGGATACCTTCTCCCTGATATAAAGTTCCACCTTCAAAAGGCGACATGGACATCGTGTGTTTTTCCTGCACAACCGAGAGAGTGATTAGTCAGAAAAGAGTCTGTATCTTTCTAATTCATTGTGTCAAGTTATTCATTCAGTTGTATAACTCTTCTTAATACAAAGTCTTTTTCGGAGAGCTATCTATCAAAGAAACTCAGGTTTAATTGTATTCTTGCTAAAATTATAATACCTCACAATTGGTATCAGAATAATCCAAATTATCTGAACAAGAGTTTTGAGATATTGCAATGGCAAGTTCAAAACTTGAGATGGACAGATTCGATGACAATGGTGATTTCTCCCTGTGGAAGGTGAGAATGCTTACGTACCTTGGTGTCCTTGGCCTAAAGGATATCCTGACTGATGAAACACTCCGGCGAAAATCCAAAACAAAAGAAGAATTAGATAACGATACATACACAACATGCATAGATCTAGTAAAATTTGAAAATTCAGAAAAAGCCAAAGATTTGATTGTGATCAACGTTGACAATCAAGTTTTAAGGAAGATATCAAACTGCGAAACTACAACACCCATGTGGGCAACTCTAAAAAAAATTTACATAGAAACTTCTCTACCAAACATAATCTATCTACAGTTGAAATTCTATACGTTCAAGATGGATGACTCCAAAAACATCGACACGAACGTATACGACTTTCTAAAGCTGGTGACAGACCTAAACAACATAGGAGTCGAGATTTTAGAAGAGGCACAAACAATTCTTTTGCTAAGTTCTGTGTCTAACATGTATGATCAGCTTAAGGAAACTCTTAAGTACGGGAGAGACACCCTAAAGCTGAACGAAGTTACAACTGCTGCATAATCTAAAGAAATAGAATTGATAGAAAGTGTAAAACTTTCTAAGTCCCAGAATGAGAGACTATTTGTGGAATACAGGGGACGGCCAAACAGCAAGTTTGAAAAGGGCAGTAGCAGTAATTGGAGAGAAAGATCCAAAAGCAGAGGTATGTCAAAATCTAGACAAAGGAACTCAAAGCAATCGGAACTCAAAGCAATCAAAAGGCTGTTTTGTATGTGGGAAAGAGGGACATTGGAAGAAAAACTATCCACAAAGAAAGAACCGAGTGCAAGAATCAGCAAACATGGCAACCGAGCCCAAACAACCCATGGTACTAACAGTGAGTACTCAAAACTCAAGGGAAGAATGGGTCATGGATTCAGGTTGTTCGTTCCATATAACTCCCAACAAGGAGGTGCTGTTTGACTTAGAAGAATTCGATGGTAGCAAAGTTCTTATGGCAAACAACACTCACAACATTGACAAGGAAGTAGGAGAGATCAAGATTCAAAATTTGGATGGACTTATGGTGATCATAACATGAGTTAGATACATGCCAGAAATGGGACGAAACTTGATTTCTTATGGGATGTTATAGAAGGCAGACTGCAAATACCAAGGAGAAGACTTTATGATTAACTTGTACAAGGAAAATTAGAAAGTGCTTTCAGGAAAATATTAAAACGGCTTGTACTACCTTCAAAGAACAGTTGTAAAAGGGGAGGTCAACATTTCAAGAGCTGAACCAGATATGACAAAAATATGGCACTCAAGACTGGGTCATATGAGTCTGAAAAACATGAATGTACTTGTGCAGGAAGGTTATTTGTCAAAGAATCAGGTTGATGAATTAGGATTTTGTGAGAGTTGTGTTCTCGGAAAATCTCACAAACAGAGTTTCCCAACAGGAAAGCATACTTCCAAAGCAGTGTTGGAGTATGTACATTCAGACTTATGGGGTCACCTTCTACACCAGAAAGTCTGGGAAACTGTGAGTATTTTGTCACCTACATTGATGATTTTTCCAGGAAAGTTTGGATATACTTCTTGAAATCCAAAAATGAAGTATTTCAAACTTTCAAAGATTGAAAAAAAATCAGTAGAGAATCAGACAGGAAGAAAAATCAAATGCTTACGGACAGACAATGGGTTGGAATTCTGTAACCAGCAGATGGATAATCTTTGTTGAGAATCAGGAATCAAGAGACATAGGACCTGCACATATACTCCACAACAAAATAGAGTATCTGGGAGGATGAACAACACTATTATGGATAAATTTCGATGCATGTTGGTTAAGACAGATTTAGGACAAGAGTTCTGGGCAGAAGTGGTGTCTACCGCTGTTTACATCATGAATCGGTCCCCAAACTCTTCCATGAAATTCAAGTTACCATAGGAAATGTGGATAGGGTCAAAACCCGAGCTGACACACCTTAGACGTTTTGGGTGTTCATCATTTGTTCACATAATTCAAGAGAAGACAAGTCCAACACCAGCTAAGGGGATCTTCATGGGGTATCCTTTTGGAGTTAAAGGTTACATAATCTGGTTACCAGAGGAGGGTAGATGCACAACAAGCAGGAACATCATATTCAATGAAGAAGAAGTATTCAAGGATACTCTTACTTCAGGAAATGACAAAAACGAAAACAGAGGCAAGAAGAAAAAGAAAGTACCATTCAACGATGAATTGATACAAGGGACAACCCCGAATGGAGCAAGGCAAAGAGACATATCAGTTCAAGGTGGAGATAGTTCTTTTGAGCAATCTAAGAGTTCAGAAGAAGATTAGCCTGGATATATCTCGGAACCAGAGCAAAACAGAGCATTCTTCCATTTGTCAGAAGCCATGGCTTGTCTATAAGATTTGGGTTTTGACTCAAGGGAATAGGATAGAATATAGAACTGATAGGGAATTGACAGATTGTCATAGATCAAGACAGAGGAAAGAGGATAAATGGGAGTGGTTAAAGAAGATGAATGAGAAGAAGACGTATGGAATAAGGAACAGTGATAATCAGAAAAGTAATGAGCTGCGTTAGTCTGTCGTTTTGGTCTCTCTCTAGGTAATGAAATCGAAGTATTAGTTGGCACAAATACTTCAGATGCATTAGGTATCGGAATTAAAATATTTTCAGATGCAAAAACATATGTAGATGACAAAGAATCCGGAAAATAATCATGTCCAGAATCCAAAGTGTATGGTAAAATTTGAGAAGAAAAGAAATCATGATTTTGAACTACATCAGTTTTGAATGGAAAAAGCTTTCATGGAACACAACATGACGTGAAATCAAAATGGCATCTGATTCAATATCAAGACCTTGTAACCCTTAAAACCAGAAGGATATCCTAAGAAAACACAAGAACGAGCACGAGGAGAAAACTTATTCCTATCTTTCTGATTTGTCGAAACATAGCACAAACACCCCCATCGGAAAGGAGGTCTAGGATCAAATGAATGTTGATCACGAGGCACAAAGTTTGATTTGGTGTAACCATTCGGTTGTTTATACCCAGGGGGATATCCGTAAACCTTGTAACACTTCTGTATGGTATGTCCAAATTGTCCACAGTATGTACACAGAGGTCTATTATTCTTAGGACGATATGTGTTATATGCAGCATCAACCTCTTCAACATAACTAATGTTTTTAAAGATCCAACCATTGTTTGAAGGATTGGATTATCAACCTTTAAATCTGGTTTGATCATCTTCTGTCTTTCATCTTGAGCTACAATGTTCTAGGCTTCTTCGATATTTGGTATAGGTTTCAGCATTAGAATATGACGTCTAGTTTGTTCATATCCTTCATTCAATTCTATTATGAACTTAGTCACTTTACTTCTTGTAACTTTTCTCAAAGAACTGCTGCAATACACTCACATCGACCACAAGTACAGACATGTAGATCAATGTAATTCTTAAGCTCTTCCCACAATGTGCAATTCAGTATAATAAGCACTCACATCCATTGAACCCTATTGCAGTGTACTCAATCTCTGTTCAATTTCATACACCCTTGGTGCATCATCTTGCTTAAACCGAGCCATGAGGTTATTCCATAACCCTTCAGCGGTCGACATATACAATAAACTTTGGCCTATTTCTTAGAGACAAAATTCATCAACCACGTTGCAACCATATCATTACATCAAGACCATGAACCATAATCTCTATGATTGTCAAGTGGCTTATGAATACTACCATCAACAAAGCCTAGTTTATTTCTAACATTGAGTGCCATTCTTACCGATCTTTTCCAGGCATGAAAATCAACTCTAGAAGTAAGTCGATCTGTTACTAAGTGTAATCCAGCGTGATCAATACTATGAAGAAAATATGGATTTTCATAGAATTCCATATTTTGACGTGAAGTTCCTTGCAAATCGTTTGTACTATGAACTGAGTTTGATTCCATCTTGATATGAAATCAATCAAAACCGAAAAAGTAATCGAGTTTGAAACATATGTAGACATTGTGTCGATTTGTTAAAAAAATGAAAAATCGATCACAGTTATGTCAACGAAAGAACGAAAAACACCAGAAAGAATTCGTGACGAATAATAAGAGAATATAAATCAGTCACGATTAGGTCAACAAGAAAAAGAAAATCAATTCCAGTATCACGATTTCGAAAAATTGACAGATACACATAATACTCGAAATCAATTGAACAATGAACAAATCTGAAAAAGAGAATCATGATTACTTAATCGTGATGCTCTAGTACCATATCAAACAAAGAACAAGCTGAAAGAGAATTTTTATTCATGTCGTTGAATAATTGAAAAACCAACATCCTGTTTCTATATTGTTCATGAATAACACTAACATAAACCTTACATTTCACTACGCTACTATAAGCCTAAATCTATTTTGCTAACATGAGCCAACAATACATCTGATAGGTGTGCTTTAGGTAGCCACCGGCGGATTAAATCTCATGTCTTTTTTTTCTTATTTGATTTTGTCTCGGTTTCAAAACCATATATAGCTGAATTTGATCGGATCATAGATTTGCATCGTTTTTTTTCGTCTTGATGGTTTAGTGGCACGAGGGTCGGTTGCCGATGTTTGGTGAAAAACATGAATTGATGGGGAGCCAATGTTTTAGAGTGAAATAGTTAGCTTTTGTGAATACAAATTTCCTCTTACGAATGGTTACATCGAGAGGTGGTGGTCGAGTTTTGGTAGGAGGAAGATTTACTACATGAGAGGCACTGAGGATTAGGTCTTCTTTCTCTAGTAGCAGGGGCTTTGTTTTATCGTTCATGTAGCTCGTCCGCGGCTTGGATTGGAAGACGGCTTGCTTGGTTATGCGTCATTGTTAGGTTGCTTGCTCGCATGGTTTGGTTTATTCTCCTTCGGTGTCTACGCTTAGGGTTTTGTAGTTATTCTGGGATGTTGATATTTACCTTCAGATCTCCGGTTTAATCCGGTTAGAGCAATTAAACCTAAGCCACGGTACAAGGGGTTTAATTTGTTCAGGATTAGTTAAGAGGAGAACCGCCTTTTGCAGAAGAGGGTTCAAAATAAGACTAAGACTCTTTCTAAGATAGAGTCATTGAAAGAGTTGCAGGCGTGCTTCACAGAGACAGAAGAAATATGTCCTCGTCGACAAAGAAGTACAGCAGCGTCTCTCTCTCTTCACCTCGGAATCATCCAAGCTCACACCTTTTATGGAAATCAGGCGACATAGTTCATTAAGTCAAATGAACTATGCTAGCCCAAAAGAAGAATAAAGAGTAGCGTTATTTTTAGTCGAATTTTATATTAAGCTAAAAGAACGTATTCTAAAAAGGTGTGTGTCGTGTAAGAGAGTGAGAGTTAGAGAAGAGTCTAGTGTAACCCTAAACTTTGATTTCTCATTCTAGTGGATTCCAAAAAGTTTTTCCGGCGAGACGTAGGCTTGGTTTAAAGCTGAACTCGTAAAATTGCTTTGTGTGCTATGTTTTACAACTTTCTCTAAGTTTAACTCTAAACAAAACCTACAAGCTAATTCGGTTTTCCAACATGGGAGTTATTAGATTTAGGTTCAGTTTGAATCCCAGGCTTAGTATATGGTCATCGAGCAACTGGTCCATGTGTGCCAAACTATTGCTTCTTGATGTCTTGTTACTTTGACTTTAAGTTTAGAATCCTAACTCTTCTTCTTTTCTTTTGCGGTTTGAGGTTCCAGATTTTAGTGGTGTTGGGTCTCGTGCTCAAGGATTGTCTTTCGGACGGTATTGCGTTGCAGTGGCACCTGTTACCTATTCTCATATCCTTTTGCTTGAGTCATGGTTGAGGACGATGTATGCTCTCGATAGTTTCTTTGTAAGTGGCTAAGGATGAGAGTTTCCACGTGCAAAAATAGATGCATTTCAAGTAAGATTAGTGGAATATAATAGAGATTTATAATTTTAGGTTTTTTAATTGAAAACTCATTGTACATAATGCATATTGAGTTTTTATTCATGTTTTATGGGTGGATTAGAACGTATTGGTAATGAATGTATTGTAGTTGTTGAGTAGTAACAAATGATAACAAGATTAGAAGTATTTCAGCCCGAAATCAATCTACAACGATAAGATAACTAGGTACAACCGGATGTAACTGGGTGTACAGATGAAGAATAAAATTAGTAGAACAAATATTACTGATGAAAAAAGTAAACTTGTAGAATTAGTATTACTGATGAAGAAAGTAAAACTAGTAGAACATGTATTACAAATGACGAAAATAAAATTAGTAGAACATGTATTATTGATAAAGAAAGTAAAAGTAGTTGAACTGGTATTACCGACGAAGAAAGTAAAACTAGTAGAACTAATATTACTAATAAAGAAAGAAAAACTGTTAGTTACTAATAAAGAAAGTACAACTAGTAGAACTGATATTACTAATGTATATTAGATTGGTTAAAAAGGTATAACTGGTAGAACTAGTATTACTGATTGGAGTTGCTAACTGTTTATTTTACATTGTTTTGAAGGTGACAATGAACAACAACGTAACCATACATTTTGATTACGAGGATTTTAGTACGAAGGATTATATATGAAATTCCAAAGATCGCATCTACGGTTTATTGTTTAAGAATACAACGGTGGAAGATATAATTTTATCGACAAAGAAGCTAGCATATGCAGGAAAGTTGGGATAGATGAAAATACGAGGAAATTGAAATTGAGTTACATTCTGTTGTTATTGGGAGCTCAGATACCATCAGTTATTACCGATGATGGTGATGTTTCGGTTTATCTAGCGACCATGGATAAGGAGCAATGTAGATGTGTTTTGTAAGTAGAGGTCATCAAAGTCTCGGGAAGAGATCAACTATCTAAAGTGGGCCGATATAGTTCTTTTTTGGTGTGAACTATGACGTCTTACATTCAAGGGATGATGAAATTAATGCAAGTGTCATTGTACGTTACATAGGCAACGAACAAGCAGAACAACATTATGCAGGAAAGGAGGAGGATGATGGTACTAGAGAAGGAGAGAATGTACCATTGGATGAATGTATGAATAATATTTTTGATAGCTCATATATGCGTGATGAATATGTTGGGCTGCCATATGAATTAGAAGATAGTTAGTTTATAGAGTCTTGGGAAGACGGTATGGGTATGGTAATCGGAATTTAGAAATAAATAGATAGTGCAAGATTTGGTGGATGAAGCCGCATTTAAGAATTGTTTTGGTTTTATGATAAAGAAGTTTGAGACGACGAGATTAGTTTTACATTATCTTCAAAAAAATTGTAAATGACGTTACGGGCTGCAAAGGTTGGACAGTCAAATTATTTTACGGTCCGAACTTACAACAATATGCATACATGCTCTTGGACTAATTCGAGTACAAGCAACTGTAAAATAAAAAGCACACTAGGATTAGTTGCTTCCGTTTTACATGAAGATTATCTAGGAAAAATGCACAATCTAACTACAAAAATTATTATCTCTATTGTTCAAGGTAAATATGGTGTGAAAGTATCATATCCCACAATGCCGGTTTCAGACACAATATGAAGAGAATACTTGCATTGAGAGAGAAAAATCCCTTTTCAGACACAATATCAAGAGAGTACTTGCGTTGAGAGAGAAAAATCCCTTCCCTATTATGAGAGACTTCAATCACGAGAAAATACTTAAGCTTTAAAGTGAACCAATATAAATAAGTCGTTGCCACAAATATCAAATCATCAACATAGATTAAAACATGGAGCTCAATCGCATCGGCGCGTAAGAGTGAAAATTGAATAGTCTGCATATGACTCCACGGAACCAAAGTCAAGCAAAGCAGTTATTAACTTAGCAAACCAACAACGTGGTGCTTGGCAAAGATCTTATATTGATTTATGCAACCAACATACCTTATTAGGTTCGCTATGCCGAAATCCCATTGACATTTCGTATTTACTTCCTCATCAAATTTTCCATAAAAGAATGCATTATACACATTCACCTGGTGAACTTTTTAATTTTTAGAGGAAATAATCTGCATGGAACTACGTATGATAGATATCTTAACAATAGGAGTAATGTTTATGTAAAATCCTCTCCTTATATTTGTTGATTTCCAAAAACAACCAATTGCGCTTTATACCATTCGATGGTACCATCAACATTATATTTAATCTTGTAAACACATTTGTTACCAGTAGCTTCTTTGACTGAAGGCAAATCTACTACCCTCTACGTCTTATGTTTCTTAAAAGCATCAATCTCAACGGTCATAGCCATTTTCCAAAAATCATTTTGCATGGCATCTCCAAAATCCCATTGACATTTCATATTTACTTTCTCATCAAAATTTCAATAAAAGAATGCATTATGCACATCCATCTGATGAACTTTCTATTTTTTAAAGGAAATAATCTGCATGAGACTACGTACGATAGACATCTTAACAATAGGAGTAATGATTATGTAAAATCCTCTCCTTATATTTGTTGATTTCCAAAAACAACCAATTGTGCTTTGTACCATTCCATGGTACCATCAACATTATATTTAATCTTGTAAACACATTTGTTATCAATAGCCTCTTTGCCTGAAGGCAAATCTACTACCCTCCACGTCTTATGTTTCTTAAAAGCATCAATCTCAATAATCATAGCCGTTTTCCAAACATCATTTTGCATGGCATCTTTGTAACTTTTGGGCAAGAAAAAGTTTTTCAAATTTTTACTCCTGTGAACCTTCTCGAAACAGAACAAGAAAATAAAAGAGAAAAGACGAAAAAAGTGTACAAATGAATTAGGTATTTTTGTGCAGGACAAGACAAATCGGCCAAAGGCATATTTTAATAATAATAAATAATTAATAGCGAGTGTTGAAAAGTCAAGAGCAAAAGAAAATAAACAATGATTATTTTTTATTATCGTTTACGACTTTAGTAAATCGGTAACTTTTCACTATAAATACGTATCTTATACATTTGTATTTAATGAACTTCTCCTCTCTTTTCCTTCTTATCTCTGTAATACACATAAAGGTTAATAAAAATCACTATAATAATAAAAAGTTTATCTCTCTATTATTCAATACGTTATTAGCACAAGTGTTTTTACTATCTACCTCAGATCTTGAAATAAGTTAAATTTTTGTTTTATTAATACATGTATATATAACATAGAAAGTTGTGCCTCCTAAAAATTATATGGTAGGCTTTGCCTGCTGAAAATTATATGATATGCTTTGCCTCCTCAAAAATATGTGGTATGTTCTGTCTCTTGAAAATTATATAGTAGGCTCTGTCTCCTGAAAATTATATGATAGGCTCTGTCTCTTGAAAATTAAATGGTAGACTCTACCTCTTGAAAAATATATAGTAGCCTCTCTCTCCTAAGAAAAATTTATGGAAGGCTCTGTTTGCTAAAAAATATATAGTAGGCTCTGTTTTCTACGAAATATATGGAAAGCTTTGCCTCTTGAAAAATATATGGTAGAATCTGTCTCCTACGAAATATTCATGGAAGGTTCTACCTCCTGAAAAATATATCGTTGGCTCTCCCTCCTACGAAAAGATATGGAAGGCTATGCCTGCTAAAATTATTTTAATTTTTGTGTTATTATATTTAATAATATTTTTAAATTTTTTATCATAAATTAATTTATGTCATCATTATGCCAAAAGAAAATTTTTAAACTGATCATAGATATTTATAAGGATTAAAATCTATACAAAAAATTTAACCATCATTATTTATTAAAAAATCATTATAATAGGATTTTTACAAACATGATGTTTAACACATTGCTTTTATTATGTGTATAGTTATAATGTCAAATTTGGCAAAACTCGATATTGTTGTCCTTGATATATTTGAAAAAAAATTACATGACATGCATAGTAGATGTAAAAATACATTTAAAAGGAAAACAGTTTCTAGGTACCATCGATAGGTCGGAAACAACATCCAATAAGAAAAAGGCAAAAGCCATGGTATTTTTATGCCACCATATCCACGATGGTTTAAAAGATTAATATATCATAAAAGAAGATCTTATAAATCTTTGGCAATCACTCAAAGATAAGTTTGATCACCAGAAATATGTGATCTTACCAAAAGTCAAACACGAGTGGTTAAATATCCGATTTTAGGATTACGAAAGTGTAAGTGAATATAATTTCACATTGTTCAGAATCATTTCCAAGATGTAAAAAGTAAGTGATTATGATATGATGAAAAAAATCTCCAAACATTTCATACTGGAAATGTAATCCTATAACAACAATATTGAGCAAAAGAATGTACTCGTTATTCAGAGTTAATGCAAGTTCTCCTTGTTGTTGAACAAAATAATGAGTTTGTGATGACGAACCATTAATCTCGTCCCACTTGATCAGCTTCATTCCCGGAAGTAAATGTTACATCATATATCTAGTTACAATAATGGGCAAAGACATGGACCTGGTCGAGCCCATATTCGTGGCCGTGGTCGCGGACGAGGAGGTGGGCGTGGACGAGGAAAAAGAAGAGGTTTTCTTCCCAATGAGTTCAAATTTGGGAAAAAGAATGAAGTCTACGAAAATGAAGTTGGTCGCGAACCTAATGTACGACAAAACATGCAATATGAAAATGTTTGTTACAGATGTGGCATGAAAGGAAATTGGTCTCGTACCTGTCGTACACCAAAACATTTCATCGATCTGTATCAAGAATCACATAAATAAAAGGAAAAAAATGAAACTAACTTCATCTGGGATGAACTCGTACCTTCTTTCGATGGAAATGCATATCTTTGGTAATCACTCAAAGATAGGTATGATCACCAGAAATATGTGATCTTGTGAAAAGCCAAACATGAGTGGTGAAATCTCTGATTTTAGGATTACAAAAGTGTTAGTGAATATAATTCTACGTTGTTCGGAATCACTTCCAAGATGATATTGTGTGGAAAAAGTAAGTGATTATGATATGATAAAAAAAAACTCTCCAAACATTTCATCCATGAAAAGGAAGAGTTCAAATTTGGAAACAAAATAAAATCCACGAAAATAAAGTTGGCCGTGTACCTATTGTACACTAAAGCATGCAATATGAAAACGTTTGTTACAAATGTGACATGAAAGGACATTGGTCTCGTACTTGTCGTACACCAAAACATTTGGCCGATTTGTATCAAGAATCAGAGAAAAAAAAGAAAATGAAAATGAAAACCAACTTCATCTTGGATGAACCCGGATTTTCTTTCGATGGAAATGCATATTTCGATGTTACTGATTTTTTGGTTGATTCCGAGAATACCAAAGAACAAGATAATTAAGCTTAATGTTATATAGTTTTATTTAATTTCCTTATGAACAAAAACAAAACTTAATGTCTTACTGAGAAATATATGTAAGTTTGAACTTTAATAATTTGATGTAAAATAGTTTTGTTATAATATAAGTTTATCTTGTAATATGTGTGTTTAACATTTATTAATGCATCTTTTATCAATATTTTTAATCTAAAAAATGTATGATTTTGAGAATCATAATGGAGATAAATGTCTAGTAGATAGTTCTACAACACACACAATACTTAAAGATAAAAATTTTTTCTCTTATCTCAAAATAAAAGATTATGCCGGAAGCGTGAGTACAATATCAGATAATGCAAATATTATCATCGGCTCCAGAAGAGGCAGTTTTTCAATACCAAGGGGAAATATTTTTTTGAAATAAATGATATTTTATATTCCCCCGAGTCTCATAGAAACTTATTGAACTTCAAAGATATCCGTACAAATAGATATCATATAGAGACAATGAGCAAAAATAACGTTGAATATCTTTGCGTTACATGGGACAAGAAACAAAATATTGGAAGAATACCAATGATGTCATGTGGACTATATTGCACAAAAATAAACATGATTAAATCATATATTACGGTAAATCAGAAGTTTACAAATACTTTCAAAATCTGGTATGAAAGACTAGTACATCCTGAATCAGTAATGATAAGAAAAATTGTGCAAAATTCTAATGGTCACCCATTGAAAAATCAGAAGATTTTTAATCACGTGAGTTTCGTGTAAAACATGTTCTCAAGGAAAACTTATTACTCAGCTATCACCAACCAAAATTGGCAATGAATCTCCAGTATTTTTAGAAAGAATACATGGTGATATATGTGGGCCTATTCACCCACCATGCAGGCCATTTTGATATTTTATGATTTTGATTGACCCATCTAATAGATGGTCACATGTGTGTTTATTAACCACACAAAATATGGCTTTTTCAAGATTCATTGCCCAAATAATCAGGTCAATAGCGAAATTTCCTGATTATACTATAAAGAAAATAAGACTTAATAACGCTGTTGAACATCCAGTTCCGTATGGCCAAATACAAAATGGCATGACTGAATTGTTGATTAAACGGTTATAACTCATTGCTAGACCGTTAAATTTGAGGACAAATCTCCCAATTTTAGTATGGGGTCATGCTATATTGCATGCGGTAGCATTGGTCCAGATACGACCAAGTGCATATCATGAATATTCTCCATTACAATTGACATTTGGCCAGAATCCCGATGTATCTCATCTTCGTGTTTTTGGGTGTGCGGTCTATGTTCTTATAGCCCCAACACAAAAAAATGGGGCCATAGAGAAGATTAGGAATATGTATCGAATTTACGTTATCAAGTATTATTCGATATCTTGAACCCCTAACTGGTGACATATTTACGGTACGATTTGCAGATTACCATTTTAACGAATATGAATTTCCTACGTTAGGAGAGGAATTAAACAGGTGGAAGAAGATATTAAATAGTGTAGGCCATCTTTATTATATCTTGATTCTGCCACAAAACAATGTGAAATGAAAGTTCATAAAAATCGTACATTTACAAAATATTGCAAATCAATTGCTAGATGCATTCACAGATACAAAAAGGGTGACGATCATATATACCCGATGTGAATGCTCCATCAAGAATTAATGTTCCTATAGAACATATTGATGGCGATAAAGTAAATGAACCCATAGTTCAATTAAAGAGGGGGAGACCGATATACTTAAAAGATAAAAATTCCCGTAAGAAAAAATATATGGGAGAAAAAAATAAAAAGGTTCCTGAAGAACATCACAAAGAACGTCTCGGAAATATTTGTGAAAATATTATAAAGGAAACAATTCAAAAGGAATATGCAGAAGACATACGCAAACGGTTTTTGAAAACCACAAGAAGGAAATTCATCCAGAAGACGAATATGATAAACAAAAATATGAGATTTTCATTAACTATACCCAAAACGGAAAATTATGGGTTAGAAATGAAATAGAGAATATTGATGGAATATTCTCCTTTTCTGTATCCAAAGAAATTAAAAATAAAAATGATAACGCCGATCCAATATTTGTAACAGAATGTCAAAAAAGAACTGATTGGAAAAAATGACAAATAGCCATGAGAAATTAATTATTCTCTTTACAGAAAATATCTTCGGACCCATTGTCATTACACCTTAAGATGTAATGCTAGTTAGGTGCAAGTGAGTTTTTTTAAGAAAAAGAAATGAGAAAAATAAGGTCACTAGATATAAAGCCCGTCTTGTGGCACAAGGGTTGTTTTAAAGGCCGGGAATAGATTATGAAAAAATATATTCTCCAGTCATGGATGCAACTATATTCAGATATTTAATGAGTTTATCATCATCCAAAAGGTTGGAAATACACATTATGGATGTCGTGACTGCTTACCTATATGAAACCCTTGATAGTGATATATACATGAGAATCTTAGAAGAATTCAAGATCCCAGAATGATCAAAGATTTCTAAAGGACCCAAAGAACTGTATTCGGTCAAATTACAATGATCATTATATGATTTAAAACAATTTGGATGCATGTGGTATAATCGATTAAGTGAATATTTGTTAAAAAATGATATATTAACAATGCGATATGTCCTTGCGTATTTATAAAGAAATTCCCATCAAGCTTTGTGATCATTGTTGTATATGTAGATGACCTGAATATAATTGGAGCTCACAAAGAAATTGATGATGCAAGAATCCATATGAAAGAAGAATTTGAAATGAAAGATCTTGGAAAGACAAAATTTTTGTTTAGGACTTCAAATTGAGCATTTCCAAGATGGGATATTTGTGTATCAATCAAATTATACGAAAACGATATGAAAACGATTTAATATGGATAAAGCGAATCCTTTGAGTACTCCAATGGTTAATCAATAGCTTGATATAAACAAGGTTTCATTCCGGCCTTGTGAAGATAGCGAAGACATATTAGGTTCTGAAGTATCTTATATGAGTGCTATCGGTGGACTTATGTATCTCACAAATTGTACTCGACCAGATATAACATTTGTTACAAATTTACTTGCGAGATATAGTTCATCACCTATACACATGCATTGGAATGGAATAAAACATATTTTCGTTATTTCCAAGGTACGATTGATTTGAAATTATTTTATCCTAGAAACCCCAAGTTTGCTCTAGTTGGTTTTGCAGATACTGGATATTTATCAGATCCAAACAAATTTCGATCCCAAACCGGTTATGTTTTCACAATTGGTGGAACTGCGATCTCGTGGTGGTATCAAAAACAAATTTTGGTTGTCATTTCTTCAAACTATGTAGAAATATTGTCCTTCATGAAGCATGTAGAGAATATGTATGACTCAAATCTATGATTCAACATATAGAAGGAGCAAGTGGATTAATTAATATTGAAGAGCCAACAAAATTATTCAAAGATAATATTGCATGTATCACTCAAATCAAAGAAGGTTATATCAAGAATGGCCGGACAAAACATATTTTTCCGAAATTCTTCTCCTATATCCAAGAACTAGAAAAAAATCAAAAACTTGATATCGAGTATATTCGTTCAAGCGATAATGCAGCAAATTTGTTCACTAAGACACTTTCTACAACAATATTCAGAAAACATGTTCAGAATATTAGAATGCATCATTTACAAGATCTGTGAAGAAAATTATATCTATCTTCTTGAGGGAGAGATTACTTATATGTATTTTTTTTCTTTTATCATAACTTTTATCCCGTTGGATTTTTACATGATAAAGTTTTTAACAAAGCAATACGTAATATTTCAATTATAATAAATAATCAAAGGAAAGTGTTGAAAAATCAACAAAAAAGCAACAACAAAAAAGAAGCAATGATTATTTTTTATTAACATTTATGTTTATCGACTTCAGTAAAATTGATAAATTTTTACTATAAATACATATGCATTTATATATAATTCACTTTTTTTCATTTTTCTCGGTAATACACAAAGTTAATAAAAATCACTGTAATAATAAAATTTTTATCGTTCCATAACCATTGAGTATTTTTTTTAGGACAAAACAAGTGGGGCAAAGGTGGAGAATGAAAAAAGAATTAGCCCATTTCTTTTGATATCCACGTATAAAGATTGCAAAATCAACTTGACAAGTCCAATTACCTAAAAAATCAATTTTTAAAAGATTAGTATTATACTAATACTAAGATTAAAAAAATATTTTATTTATATAAATAGATACGTATGTTGCTTATAAAAATTTTCAAACTTATCTTTCAACTTTTGTAAAGTTACTCTCTAAATGATTAATATATAAAAAACCTCGTGAATATTTCACAAAAGATTTATCAAAAACATTTGTTTCACATCACTATCTCTAAATTGTTAAAATTTTAATCTTATTCAGTTAAAAGTTTTATAAAACCTTACAATTACCGACATATTTCAAAATATTTTTTTATAAAATACTCGTTATTATTGAAATTATTTAATTGTTCCCAATAAAAAATGTCTCAATCTTTACTAATACTAGGACTAGAAAGATATTTTATTCATATATATAGATACGTATCTTGTTCAAAAAATTGTAGAGTGTTCAAACTTATCTTTCAATTTTTGTAAAGTTCTCCGTAGAAAATTAATATAAAAAATCGTAAATATTTTATGGGAGATTTATCAAAAATATTTGTTCTAAATCATTATTTTTTTTTTGGTTATTTTGCTATAAGTATTACAATATTCAACCGGTTAGAAAACACATGACGTATCTTCAAACAAGTGTATTATTGAAATACTTATATATGAGAAAATAATATTCCTTTTCCTTGTTTGCTTGCATAAGCTCGATTGTGTGTTCCTCTCTCTTGATTAGTAGATGAGTGCGAACTCTGGAAAGTACTGGTGGAGTTCTTTGAATTCTCTTATCTTCGCTGTGAATGCCGGCCACTTATCTAGATTATTGATTAACTGGATTAAATCGGTGGAAGCCATACAAATTTTTTTGCAGAATCTTCGTCTTTTGTGTAGGTTAAACATCGCCCATCGAAGGCTAAAGAACTTCGTGTGTAACGGAGATTGTCCTTTGTGCGTGCCTCTCATGCCAATGAGATCACTCGACCCGTTCTTCAATTTAAGGATCCATCTCACACCTGATGTGGATTCTCCCTCTTTCCATGAGCCGTTAACGAAGCAGGCCACTGGTGCGGATTCTAGAGCTGCATCGTCTCTGGTGTAGGGCTCTCCTGGAGTATTAGCTTCCATGGATAGTCGCCAAAGCTTGCTTTCTCTCTAGGCTTTGGCTAGGATCTCCATGGGGGGTATGGTCAATATTGTTGTAAACCTTATCGTTTCGAACTATTCAGATAAAGCAAAGGATATAGGGGAAGACACTGGAATCTGGTTCTGGTTGGGATTCTTCCTGTAGACGCCTTAAGAGGTAATCTATGTTTCCGAAGATACCATTTAGAGGAAAGGTGGGTGGCGCTGAGGGAAAGGTTGATATTGCCCATGTTTGGTATGCCGGCGGGCACAGAAATAGATCATGATTGATGTCCTCCAGGGAATTACCACATATCTCACACGAGGCTTCATTTCGGATATGGCGGCGGTGTAGCCGCCCATGGGTGGCTAATGATCCGGAGAGGGATTGCCAGAAGAAGTTTTGAATTTTTCTCGGGATTTTTAGTTTCCAGATCGCTTGTTTCAGAGGCGATACTGATGGTCGCTGGAGACTGAGGTTCAGCTTTGGTACATTCCACTTTTGAAGAGTCTCATAGTCCGATTTGACTGAATACTCCCCCTCTTTTATGAAGTGCCAGCAGAACGTGTTGTGTTCCCTTCTAGTATTTGGGGAGATGGAGGTGATTAGTCTTACATCCTCTAGGCTAAATAGCTTCATGAGTTCCAGGATATTCCATCGTCCATTCGGGCAGATAAGATCATTTAGCTTCGCGTTAGAGAACCGGGGTTGGTTCTCTTTATTTGGGCCTCTGGGGAATTTGTCCAGAATCCAAGGGTCCGTCCAGATGTTATCCTGGGAGGTGGTTCCCATAATCTTCCTTGCCCCTAACCCTACTAAGTCTCTATCGACCAGAGACTTCTCCATCCATAGGATGCTCGGTATGGGGTGCTTGCCTGGAATACATGCGTGTTCTTGAAGTATAGTCCCTTCAGCACATGAGCCGCTAATGACGTGGGAAATCTCTTCAGCCGCCATAGTTGTTTTGCCAGGAGGGCCTTATTGAAATTCTCCAAACTCTTAAACCCTATGCCGCCATAGGGTTTCCCATGAGAGCCAGTGGATGCCTCTCTCAGACCTGCCCGAAGCCCACCAATAATTACTGATGATGCTGTTCAACTTTTTTTCACAGCTTCTTGGGGAATAAAAAACATGACATCGCATACATCGGAATTGCCATAACTACGGATTTTATCATGACCTCCTTACCCCTCGGGATAGGATTCTTGATGACCATCCGTTTATTTTTTATTGGATGCGGTCTCTAACCTAGGCAAAGATTTGGGTTTTAGACCCTTTCAATGTTTCTGGGATCTCTAGGTATTTTCCGACTCCTCCGTCACACTTGATTCCAATCTGGCCTTTTATGGTGGATTGGTACCGTTCGGGACCTTGTTACGGAAGAAAATTGACGATTTGTCATAGTTTATCTGTTGCCCTGATGCCTTGTAGTAAGCCTCTAGAATGCCAACGATCGACTCACATTGCTCCAACGTTGCCCTACAGAAGAAAAGGCTATCATGTGCGAAGAGTAGATGTGAAATCGGCAGACTTGAGGGCACCACCTAGATGCCAGTGATTGTTCCGGAGGCCTTCGCCACATTCAGATTAGCTATTAGGGCCTCCATGCACACAATAAATAGATATGGAGACAAAGGATCACCCTGTCGAAGTCCTCAGTGAGGGTTTATATGTCCCCTTGGGATTCCCTTGATGATCACCCGATAGGTTACAGTTGTAATACATCACATGATCCAATCGATCCATTGTTTCGTGAAACCCAGCCTTTCCATCAAGACCGATAAGAAGCCCCATTCCACCCTATCATATGCCTTGCTCATGTCTGTTTTCATCGCAAGGAAGTTTGATTGGTAACTCGGCTTTGTTCTCAGGGTATGGAAAACCTCCTACGCAATGAGGATGTTATCAGAGATCACACGCCCAGCCACAAAAGCTAATTGGATTTCTGATACCAGGGATGACAAGATTTCCTTCATTTTATGGCATACGACTTTGGAGATGATCATGTATCACACGTTGCAAAGACTGATGGGTATGAAGTCAGCCATTTTTCTCGAGTGTTCCTTTTTATGGATTAGACATATGTTTGTCACATTCAAAGCTGGATCGAAGGATCCATTAACCATAAAGTCTGTGACTACGTCCACTAGTTGGTCTCCCACTATGTTCCAGTACTTTTGGTAGAAAAGGACAGTCATGTCATCTGGTCCAGGGCCCTTTTATGGATTCATAGAGAACAACGCAGTCTTCACCTCCTCCTTTGATATTGGCCTCACCAGGCGGGAATTCATTTCTGTGCTGATTTTAGGGCCTAAGTGTGACAATGGGGACTCTATGTCTGAGGAGATTGAGGATGTGAAGAGACCAGTGAAATACTCCGTCGTCACCTTCTCAACCTTTGAATCCTTTTCAACCCACACTTTATTCGTGTCCATCAGGCCAACGATTCGATTCTTCGCTCTGCACTGCTTGGTGGAGGCATGGAAGAATTTTGTGTTTTGATCTCCTTCCCTCAGCTAGAGAGTGTGGCTCTTTTGCTGCCAGAAGATCTCTTCTTCGTGTATTGCACCACACAATTTCTGTTTTAAGAGGAGTAGCTCCTCGGCTGTCGCTGAGTCCGACGATTGAGCCTTTTCGAGTTCCTCTTTTAATGCGTTTATGACATTTGCAGAGTCAAGATTCTCTCGGCGCCTCCATCGGGAGGTAGTGGTACGACATCTCGCGATACGTTCTGTGAGCGAAAGTTTATGCGCATTGGTGTTCTATGACCATCCTTTTTTGACAACCTCCTCGAAGTTTGGTTTAGATATCCATCGTTTGTCAAATCGAAAACATGCCTTCCTCTTCCCCGAAAGGGTGAGAATGTGGATCCAAATCGGACGATGGTCTGATCCACTGAAGTGTAGGTATTCCACCCTTGTCTGCGCGAATAGATTGTGCCATTACTCGTTTCCTAGAGCTCCATCCAGGTGACACCGGATTACTGTACCGCTCTTTCTTCCACACCATGACATATTGTTACTTTTGAAAGGGAAATCTATCATTCCGCAGTTTTCTTGCATCGTCTTGAACTCGAAGAAACTATTTTCCGGGCGGACTCTACCGCCCGATTTTTCGTGATTTCTATTTATTTCATTGAAATCACCAACCATTAACCACATATCCGATAGCATTCCTAAAATCATTATCTCTAAATTGCTAAAATTTAGTTAATATTTGACAAAACCTTACAATTACCGACATATTTCAAAATAATTTGTATAAAAGAGTCGTTATTGTTATTATTGAAGTATTCAATTGCTCCCAATAAAAATGTCTCAATCTTTATAGATCACAAAAATGTTTCAATCTTTATAGATCACGCTTTACATTGTATATAAATTTATATGAATGTTTTTACACACAAATTTTATAAGCATTATTCGCTTTGGAAAACGCTTAACGTTATAAAATCCAAGCACGCTCGATGATTTCATTAACTTTATTATTTTATTCATAGAAAGTCGAGTCTTCAGTCAAAAAAATGATTTGATTACTTTTACATATTCTCACTTTAATATCACACACACACACACACTCCAAGGGACCCTGCTTTTGTCACTTTGCTCTCTCTCTCACTGCCCTTACTATTTTCCAAACTAGATCCTCAGCTGGAACCTCCTTCTGATATGCTTTGTAGTGAAGGCTGCCATAATCTTGAAGTTCTTGATCTTTCTTTCTCAATTTGTTTAGTAGAGCTTGTTGTTTTCACCATTTTATCTTCTGATGTCTTGGTTTCTTTTATCAACTTTGAACATTTCTTAGCCATTAAACCCTTCATAACCTCTGAATTTCACCGCAAAAAGTTTCAAATTTGGTCAATTAGACCCCATCCCAAAATGAAACAAAGAAAGAATACATATTTGGATCAATTCACATATATTAAAAATAAATAAAAACTTGATTATAAATACATTTGTAGTTAATATTTGTTACTAATTCTAAAACCAGTAATAATTCAGTAAACTCAATTATTTTAAAAAATTTATAATTCAATAATATTAATTAATAAGTAACGAATATATAACATACAAAAAAAAATAAACAAAATGAAAAAAACGGAAGAAATGAGTATTAACACAAGACCTTTGATTCAAAAAATCAACTTAAATCATAATTTTGAGATAAATATAATTTTTAGAAGAAACGAATAAACATAAATATAAGTTTGATATAAAATTTGTGTGACTTACAAAGACATGTAAAATCTAAATCTCACTAAAAATAGAAGAAAAAAAATTTGAACGTAGTTTTTTTTTTATTGAATAAAAGACTTAATCATAGTTCCATTCCAATTAGGAGATAGAATTGAATATGAAATCGTAAGCAAAACTATAGAGTTAAAGAGTAAAATTTTAGACATCATATCTAATCTATACCTTTGGTAGTAATGAGTCTATAGACATGGCCAAGAACAAGCGTATCCGTGGGACGGAGTAGCTTAATCCTCGTGAGCCTAAGAGGGCCTCCATGACCGGAAGAGGCAGTGGATAGAGTAGTGGTGGAGATGAGAAGAGAAACACAATGGCCAGGATTCATCTTCATCACATAACTAACAGAAACTGGAGAATTTAGCTTTTCTTCTTTACCATTTGGGTGTTGTATCACAACTCTTGCTGTGTCCACTGCTTGACAGTTTCCCATGTTTTCTCTTCTTGTGCTTTTGTTTTATTTGTAGAGAAAGAAGAACAAATTGGCTTTTAAGTTTTGAAGTATGAACCTAAGCAAACACACAAGAAGAGCGTGAAAGAAACAGTTTTTAAATCGTTATAAAGACATTACCACGAGAGAGTATGAGTGCATGTCTTTGACGATGGAGTCCAAATAATTACTCTCATCGCAGGCCAAATAATTAGTATTTCCGATTTTACGACAGTCAAATTCATTTTAATCTTAATGTTATAACTAACTAATTCATATCTAAATGTAAGATATTTTAGTTGACAATTTATTTTTTTAATGGTAATAAATAATATAAAGATATTAAATTTTTATACGAAAATATTAGATTATTGGGGTCGATATATTGTGGTTCAATGATAGAAAAAAATTATAATAAATAATATAAAAGGTCAATTATCTAAAGTAACTTATTTTAAAAAATTTATTTTAAAATTGGCATATTAGTTTAAATTTTTAATAATAGCACAAATCTAATATTAAAATACATTAAAAAAAATTTTAATAAATAAATTTAAATCTTAAATTAGAAAAATGAATTTAAATATACTATTTTAAGTTTATGCATAATTTATTTAGAGTAAATAAGTATTTTCACATATTATTTATGTTATTTTTAGAATTTTAAATTTATGAAGCTGGATTTGGAAAAAACTTTTAAAAATATTATTTTAAAATATTACTCAATATTAAAAAGTTTAAGTGTTTATTTATCATTTTCTTTAAATCACTTATAAGACGTAAAAAGTAAAAAAAAAACACTCCCATACTTTTATTAGTACAACTTAGATAGAATTTTGCCATATTTTTAGATACAATTTTGATCCCATATTTTTAGATACAATTTTGATCTCATATTTTGAGATACAATTTTGATCCAATCTTTTTAAATACAATTTTGATCCCATATATTTAGATACAATTTTGATCCCATATATTTAGATACAATTTTGATAATTTTATTTATTTAAAGAAAAAGGAGAAAGATGGCACGTCAGGCAGGCATGGGACCCAAGCGTTCACTTCTATCGGCACACTGGATGGCAATATCCAGAGGTTGTCCCATGTCTTGTCTTACCCATCTTTTATCTTATTTGTTTTTGTCAAACTCCCATCCTTTATCCTATAAACACACAAATTATACTACCTCCTGAATTTAAAGCTTTTATTTGAGCTGAATAGCATTTCACCCGTCAGCAATGCATTTTTCAATAGATAGCACATAAATTATGAGTTTGGTGAATGATCCCATCAGAATGGCCAATTTTTTAATTTTATTTGATTGAATTCGCAAAGTGTGTTAGAAAATGTTGAACGTGAAAATTGACAAGTGTACAGAGAGAAATAGTTTCAGTCTATGGTAGATCAAGATGCATGTGTTGCTGAACTAACAAGATTTGTGAGAGTTCCAAGTGAAAGCCAACAAGGATGACGTTGCTGAGATGACGAGTACGGAAGAGAAGACCCGATCAAAGATTATAATACCAATCAAAGACTCGTTTCATATCATCGTAATAGAAAAAATTACCTACCATGGTCAACAACAGCAAAGATGTCATTATGCTTTCGAGGATTGTGGAAACTGTGATTAAGAGACACGTCACGTCATCATTGAACAAGAGCAGAGAAGATCCCACAACAAAATAAAACTCCATAATTGTGTAAGAATAAGAAGAATGGTTCCAGACTGATCAACTAGTTGTGGTTGCATTAATTCAAAGATCGGTCAAGACATCCATTTATGTGGCGTACTCATTTGTGAATACCGCAAAAGAATTATGGGATACTTTCCAAAGAGTTTATGGAAACATGTCATGATGTAGAGTAAGTTAGCCAAGAAGAAAAAACAATTCTTTGACTATCTTTTATAAATTCAAGCTTTATGGGTGAACTAGAAATTCTTGCCCGGAATGACCAATCCGATCATCCTAGCTTAACGGATGGAAAAAGAAAAGTTGTTCCTTATAATCTTGTCTCTTGATACTCTTAATTTATAACGTTTTTGCAGCATATTTTTTTGAATGGACCAGATTTAACTACAAAATTCGAATATACTAACCATAATTAAGATGGAGTAAAAAAAAATCAAACCGGTTATTTTTAAAAAATAAATTATATAACGGTCAAAAAATAATTATTGTATAACGAACAATAATTAATTCTGTAATGATCAAAAATTCATTATGTTATAAACGTTAAATCTGCAATTAATTCTATATATTAAATATAGAATTAATTACAGATTATACTATAAAAGAAGACAACCTTTATGTAATAGAGGATCATTTAGAAATAAAGAGAATATTTTAGAGAATTTGGGTAAAAGCTAAATAAAGTGTAAATTATGTTCTAACATTTGGCACCGTTTGTGGAGATAATCCATCCTAATTTTTAATAAAAAAAATGTCAAGCTCAACGACGATAGTCCAGATTTTCAAGGCACCCTCAGCAGATTCTACAACTCGTATCGAAACGAAATAAAAAGTATAATTTCGTTATCACTGTTTTGCATTTTGAGGCATGGAATCACGATGATATAGCATGAAATCATACCTAGAAATTTTTTATAAAGCGTTCATAGTCCCCAAAATAATATCAAACCCTAAAAAGAGTTAAAAAAGGCAAGCAGCTCCTAGTATAAACACAGATATAGAACCGTTAAATAAACAAGGAGCACTTCGCTAAACTAGCCAGCATAACTCGGTAAAATAATATCAAACCCTAAAAGGGATAAAAAGCAAGCAGCTTCTCATATAAACACGAATATAAAATTGTTAAATAAATAAGGAACACTTCGATAAAATAGCGTGCATGACTCGGTAAAATAATATCAAACCCTAAAAATGGTAAAAAATAAAGTAAGTAACTCCTCGTACAAACACGAATATAGAACCATTAAATAAACGAGAAGTACTTCACTAAAATAGTCAGCACATCTCGACACGATAATATCAAACCCTAAAAAAGATTAAAAAAACAAGCAACTGCTCGTGTAAGCACGAATATAGAACTGTTAAATAAACGAGGAACACTTTGCTAAAATATCCAATACAGCTCGGCGCAATAATATCAAACACAAAAAGGGATGATGATGATGATAATAATAATAATAATAATAATAATAATAATAATAATAATAATAATATTAATAATAATAATAATAATAATAATAATAATAATAATAATAATAAGAATAATAATAATAATAAGAATAATAATAATAATAATAATATTAATAATAATAATAATAAGAATAATAATAATAATAATAATAATAATAATAATAATAATAATAATAATTTAATAATAATAAATAATAATAATAATAATAATAATAATAATAATAATAATAATAATAATAATAATAATAATATAAAGCAAGCAAATCCTTGTGTAAACACGGATATACAACCGTTAAATAAACTAGGAACACTTCAGGAAAATAAGATAGCCAGCATAAAACAAGCATGAACAAGACAAAATAAAACAACGACAACAATATAACTCGTTGAAACAACGATCAAACATCGGTGATATCAGCGGGAGTAGAACCACCCATGTAAGTAATAAATCTTTGAGTAAGTAAAGTTTCCCGAATCAACGCTCCAGGAAACTTGAGAGTCTTATTGTAGGCACCAAACTTAACTTCAAAATCCGAACCCGCTAACCGGACTAAGATGGACCAAAAAGAAGTCAAAATAGTTATTTTTAGAGAATAAATTATGTAATGGTCAAAAAAATTAATTATTTTATAACAGACAATAATCAATTCTGTAACGGTGTAAAATTAATTATATTATAATCCACAATTAGTTCTATATCTCGAATTAATTGCAGATTATAATATGAAAGGGGGACAACCCTTATGTCATAGACGATTCATAAAGATAATACTTTAGAGAATTTGTGTGAAAGCTGAATAAAGTGCAAATTCGGTTCTAACACCATCCTTTCATGAGATATGTATGATGATCTTAAAAGATGAGTCCTTAACATGTATGAGTGGAAATCGAATCGAAGGCGTCACAATGAAGACGAGAGCATTCAATAAACGTCAACGTTGTAGCCACCGCGGTCGTACTAATCAGTCAAAGGAGAGGTGTTGGGAGCTTCACCCAACCCACTGACAAAAAATATTCCAAAAATTTTATAATTAGGAACACGAAAAACAAACAACATTCGAGGTGAACTAGAGGTCCTCCTCAAAAAGTATGTGTTGGGATTTCGAGTTGTTGTTCTTTAACCACTAACTTGTTGTTATGGCAAGGAGTGTTTGTTGTGTTTGGATTTGTGCAGAAAGTAAAATAACACCAGGACATTTACGAGTTCCCAAGATCAATTAATGTGATCTGGTGCATCTCGGTGAACTTCAACCAGTTCGCAATATACTATCTTTCAATGGTTACAAGATGAGTACTCACTTTGTCTCAACTCAAAAGATCACCAATATAGAATCAAGCTACGGTGAACAAAGAAGATAAGTGTTTCTCTCCCTCTCTCTTTCTCTCTCTGTTTCACACGCACTCTATATCTTCAGAAGAAACGATTTTTGCTCTTCTCCCTTATGAGTTGACCTTTTCCTCACATCTCTATTTGATATATATTCTGGAAACTGTTGCTAGTACATATTGTCTTCCCCATGCTTATCTAACATTCACCTGAAATATTTGTTGCAGGTTCAGCCAACATGCCCGACAAGGAACAATGCAGTACTCTGTTCTTCTTCAGTATGCAATTTTCTCATGTAATGTATCTGGGCTTTTAATTTCTTCTAGCCACATACTGGGCTTCAACGCTGCATCAAATTCCAACCCAAAATAATAAAAAATAAGCCCAACACTGCATCATGTCCTTAGCTACTACTAACATATCATCGATATATAGTACTAGATAAACATATTCATCCTTCTCAAAACACTTAATATAGACAAGGATCAAACTGACTTCGTGTATATTCTTGAGACCTCATGAACTAATAAAACTTTAAGTTCCATTGACGTTGAGCCTGCTTTAAACCATATAAAAACTTTTGTAACAAATAGACCTGATCACCTTCTTCAAATCTTTGTGGATGTTCCATTAGAATTGCTTCATCTAGACCCCATGTAAAATAGGAGTTTTTACATCCAACTGTTCCAACTGTTCTAACTCTAGTTTTTTATTGACCACCATTGATAACACCAATCTTATAGTTATGTGTTAACTACTGGTGTAAAAACTTCATGATAATTAATACCTTCAATCTGAGAAACACTTTGGAAACGAGTCTTGCTTTGTATCTAGTTCTAAAATTCCAGGTATTTCAGCTTTGATTTTAAAGATCCATTTACAACCAATGGTTCTTTCTCCTTCAGGTCTTTGCACTAATCTCAATGTTTGATTTCTTCTAAATGATTCCATCTCCTCTTCTATGGAAGCTATCCATATTATCTTGTCCTTACAGCTGATTGCCTCCTCATATGTTTGGGGTTATTCCCCTAACAAAAATTGTGAGATATTTAGAGCATAGGAAGCTACATCACCATCATCAAACCTACTAGGTGGATTGATGTTTGTTATGTGTTCCCTCTCTCTTGCCAGTTGATATCCTTCCAAAACATTTTCACTTGTGTCATCTTCTTCTGCCTCATTTTGCATCACTCCACCTTCAACTGAAATCTTTGGATTTGATTGAGAGGGTTCCCTTTCTACAGGTGACTATCTGGATCTATTTCTGATTGTACTCCACTTTGATATGTTTGTGATGATTGAGGCTGTTTAGATTCATATGGTAGAATAAAGGATACCTCCTTTCCTTGTTTCTTAACTTCCTCTTTACTGATTTCAGGCAGTTTCTTCACATCTTTGTATACTTTGTCTTCACAAAATATTACATCTCTGCTAATGATGCACTTTCTTTCATCACTACTCCAAATCATGTACCCTTTGATACCTTGAGGATATCCCATAAGAATGCCACTTTTGACCTTGGTTTTAGTTTTCCTTGATCTATGTGGTAGTAAACTACACAACCAAATCTTCTCATATGGGAATATTTAGGCTTTCTTCGTGACCATATTGCTTCTGGAATTTGAAAGTTCAACGGGGCTGAAGGAGTTCTGTTGATTGTGTACACCACATTAGATGATACTTCAGCCAAAAATGCTTCACTCAAACCTGTTTCACTCAACAGACTCCTCACTTTTTCAAGAATTGTTCTGTTGAGTCTTTCTGCCACTCCGTTTTGTTGTGGAGTATACGGACACGTTTTATGTCTAATAATTCCTCTTTCTTTGCAGAAATCATCAAAGATTTTGTTGCAATACTCAAGTCCATTGTCTGTCTGTAATGCTTTTAGCTTTCTTCCACTTTGATTTTCAACCAAAGCAAGCCATTCAATGAACTTAGAGTATGCTTCATCTTTTGTCTTCAAGAAGTAAATTCAAACTTTCCTTGAAATATCATCCACAAAGGTTATGTAATAGTGACATTTTGCTAAGCTTGGTGTCACATTGGATGATCCCCACAGATCTGAGTGAACATATTCTAGTATCTCCTTTGATGTGTGTAGTTTTAAATGTCATCTTGTGTGACTTCCCAAGGATACAATTTCACGACGAGTCAGTTATGTGATTCCTGTGTTTTCCAGCAAGCCCTCCTTTGCCAACAGTTTCAGATTCTTCTCACTAGTATGCACAAGTCTGCTGTGCCACAAGGTCATTCTGTCAACAGTTTGTATGGATGTATTCATTTGCTCCACAGTTGGTTTTCCATCAAGAAAGTATAGTGTTTCTCTGTAATCACCGGCTAGCACTTTTTTATTTTCTTTAAACACTTGCAACCTGTAGTTCTTTGACTTAAACCAGCAGCCGTGAGTTTC
This sequence comes from Pugionium dolabratum, assembly GCA_018901945.1. NCBI lineage: Eukaryota > Viridiplantae > Streptophyta > Magnoliopsida > Brassicales > Brassicaceae > Pugionium > Pugionium dolabratum. The sequence continues at coordinate 82,449 of JAEVFF010000102.1, read as the reverse complement.
TAGTTGACCTACTGAAATCAAGTTTCTCGTGGTTGAGGATGAGTATCTCACATGAGTTAATACAACTTATGTATTATCATGGTTTATGATCTTGACCTTTCCAATAGCTGTTATTTCACAGCTAGTATCATTCCCCATTAAAATCTTGCCTCCATCAGTTTCTTCCACATTATGAATCAAATCTTTCCTGAATGTCATGTGATATGAACATCCAGAATCTAAGATCCAACCATCCCTCGAGTAAGTCTTTGAGGTAGTCAACATGACTGGTTCTATCCATTGAGCTTTCCCAACACTAGCTTTTGCTTTGTAGGTTAAGCTAGTGTGATTTTTCTTTGGGCATTCACGTTTCAAATGCTCCTCACTGCCACAAATCCAGCAAGCTCTTTTCTTCTTTTGTCTAGAATTGCTTTTAGTCACTGATTTTCCTCTAGATTGCCCTCGTATGTCACTTCTTCCTCTCATTTGTATGAATAGTCCTTCCTCAACATGTTTCTTGGTTACAACACCTTTTTCCTTGTGCTCCAACTCTATGGAGTAAGCTGATCTTATGATCTCTCGTAGTGTCTTTTTCACTGTTGTACTTACGAGTATGTACCAGATGATCAAATCTCTTTAGAAGGCTGTCCATGAGAATTGTTGTTTGATCTTTTTTACTCATTTCCACATTCAAGCTTGACAAATCTGAGATTAACTTGTTGAATGTGTCTAGGTTCTTATCCAGATTTTTATCCTTATCTATTTTGAAGGTAAAGAATATTTGCTTCAAAATTGAACCTGTATGGGAGTGATTTAATTTGATATGTATTTTCAAGAGCTGTCCACATGTCATATGCACTTGGTTCCTGCATAGCCTTTCTTAATACGAGGTCTGCTAGATTGTGATTAGGAGATTCCTTACTCGTCTATCCTTTTCCAAACTCTTTGGACCAACTTCAATCTGATCACCCTCATCACCCTTTTGAAGTATCGAGTCAAAGCCAAGAATCTCCACTTGGGCTAAAACTTTGTGTTTCCACAAGGCAAAATATCTCTCACCATCAAAATTTTCCACCTCAAACCTCCCTTGTGTTGGCTCCATTTCAAAGAAATTGTAGGTTCTTAACTTTCTTGAGCACACACAGAAAGTACTTTAGAGGTAAGAAGAGCGTACCTTAGAAGTGGATGCCCCTTTGATGGTAGATGAGATATATGAGATTTGGAGTACCCTTCCACTTTCCTTGATTGTACGTTTCTAACCTCGCAGCTCTGATACCACTGTTGGGATTTTGAGTTGTTGTTCTTTAACCACTAACTTGTTGGTAGGGCAAAGAGTATTTGTTGTGTTTAGATTTGTGCAGAAAGTAAAATGACACGACAACATATTCACGAGTTCCCAAGATCAATGTGATCTTGGTACATCTCAGCGAACTTCAACCAGTTTGTAATATACTATTTTTCAATCGTTAGAAGATGAGTACTCACTCTATCTCAACTCACAAGCTCACCAATATTCTGAAGTTTGAATTTTTAAGATGAGTTCTTGCCCAAAACGTTTAATAATAATTTTTTTCAATAATATTTGCTAAATATTCCGAAGTTTGAATCAATCTCTTTTATGTTCCGTAAATTAAAGATGATCTTAATTGTATTTACTAGCGAGAAGAAGAACATAAAAATGATTATGTTATTCATCATTAACAATGAAAGACACTCTTATATAGTAAGTTTGTTGACAGTTTACATCGGTTTTGTTAAGCATATGTTCACAGAATCTCAAAGTAATTAAGAGACTCTATCACAAGTAGAAGGTGAAGAGTTTTTAAAAAAAGAAGAAGTCTCTTCAACTCTCTACGCACAGTGGAAGGTTCCAAAATTAGAGGAACAATTTTAGAACCTTAAGAAGTTCTGCACTTTCTCAGGCGAGTGTTCTCGGAAAAGGAACAAAGCACACTTAGACGACCTCAACAACAATTCGGGTTCTCAGATTGTCTTCCCAACACAACGGCTACAGACAGAAGGACGATGGGCATTAATTAAGTTGTACTCTTTGCTTGTTATTGTCATGTTAAGTCATATAAGTTGTGTAAAGGATGGATGTCGAGAGATAGAGCTAAGTGAGAGATAGAGAGAGAAGCTTGTAAGAGAAACAGTCTGTAAACGGAAACTTGAGTTCTAGTGGATTCCCAGAAAGAAATTCCGGTGAGACGTAGATCCAACCGGTTGAGGCTGGATTGAACTCGTAAATTTGTCGTGTGCTCTGTTTTTTTCATTTCTCGTTTACTTTTCTTTACAGTTCTCACAAATTTACTAAACTATAAAAGTAAACAACATTTGGTATCAGAGCTAAGTTAGCTCGAGATTCAGAAGAAAGAAGGTGATTCACAAAGATGTCTTCTAGAAGAGTAGATTTAGAGAAGTTTGATGGAAAGGGGGACTACATCTTGTGGAAAGAAAAGACACTAGCTCACTTAGAAATACTCGGTCTTCTTGAAGGACTGAGTGAGGCAGAGGAGTCTGCAAAACCAACAAGAGCCGTGAGTGTAATAGAAGAGGAAGGAGAAGCCTCAACTTCTAGTCCAGAGAAAGAAAAGGAAGAGACTTTGAAAAGTCTACAACTGTAGGAAAAAAGGAGGAAGGCAAGGTCGACTATTATACTCAGTGTTGGAGATCAAGTTCTCAGAAAAATCATAAAAGAAAGGACTGCAGCTAGTATGTTGAGGTTATTGGATCAATTGTACATGTCTAAGGCACTTCCCAACCGGATTTATCTAAAACAGAAGCTTTATAGCTTCAAGATTGCAGACACAGTCTCTGTAGAAGAAGGAACAGACGACCTACTGAAGCTTATTGCCGACTTAGAACATGTTAAGGTTTCAATACCAGATGAAGACCAGACCATTATTCTGTTGATGTCTTTACCAAGCTCGTTTGATCATCTAAAAGACACACTGAAATACAGCAGAGACACATTGTCTCTTGAAGATGTTATTGGAGCTATACATTCTAAGCAGTTAGACTTTAGACATAATCAAAAGAAAAACAAGAATGTAGCTGAAAGTCTCTATGTAAAAGATGCAAGAGGAAGATCGGACAAAAAGGGGAAGACCCCTGAAAAAAATAGAGCAAAGAACAGGTCGAAGTCCAGAGATAAGTCTAAGAGAGAATGCTGGATGTGTGGGAAGGAAGGGCACTTAAAAAGACAATGTCCAGTGTGGAAAGACAGAAACAGAAGAGATCAGTCCTGTAAAAGAGGAGAATCTTGGAATGTGACAAATCAAGTTCATGATGTTGCAGCATTGATGGTCTCTGAAGCTCTACTCTCTATTTCTGGAGATCTTCAAGAAGCATGGGTGATTGATACCGGATGCTCCTTTCATATGACACCGAGAAGAGACTGGTTCTTGGAGTTGGATGAATCAAACGTAAGGGAAGTCAGGATGACAAATGATTCATTATCAGAAGTGAAAGGCGTAGGGAGTATAAGGATCAAGAACAAGAATGGTACCACTGTGCTCCTTACTAATGTTAGGTATGTCCCATCCATGACTAGAAATCTCATCTCATTAGGTACTCTAGAAAATCTAGGGTGCTGGTTTCAGTCTAGGAAAGGAACACTTAGAGTAAACAAAGGATGTATAACCATGTTGAAAGGGCAAAAAACAAATACTTTATATATCCTAGAAGGAGTTGTAGTTGCAGGTGAGGCAAATACTGCAGAAAACAGTAGAGATGAGACCAAACTATAGCATAGAAGACTAGGCCATATGGGGCAAAAGGGGCTGCATACACTAGTGAATAAGGGATTTTTGGAGAAGAATTTGATCTCAAGTATAGACTCCTGTGAGGAGTGTGTTTATGGTAAGGCACACAGAGTGCCATTTGGTACTTCAAGGATGAATACCAAAGGAAAATTAGATTACATCCATTCTGACTTGTGGGGTTCACCTTATGTTCTATACTCTCTTGGAAAATGTCAATATTTCAGCACGTTCATAGATGATTTCTCAAGGAAAACATAGATATTTTTCTTGAAAAGAAAGGACGAGGCATTTGAGAAGTTTGTAGAGTTGAAAAGAATGGTAGAAAATCAGGAAGGAAGAAGAATTAAGGTCATTAGAACGGATAATGGTATGAAATATTGCAACCGAGAGTTTTATAAATTTTGTAAAAGGGAAGGAGTTGTAAGGCACAAGACTTGCTCATACTCTCCCCAACAAAATGGAGTTCCAGAGAGGATGAACAGAACAGTGATGGAGAAGGTGAGAAGCATACTTGCAGAATCTGGATTACCAAAATCCTTCTGGGCTGAAGCTGCACACACCGCAACACATCAGATTAATCACTCACCCTCTTCAGCAGTAAACTATGAGATTCCAGAGGAGATTTGGTCAGAAACAAAGCCACACTATGATAATCTGAAAGTGTTTGACTCAGTAGCTTATGTTCATTACGACCAAGGCAAGCTGAATCCTAGAGCCAAGAAAGCGATTTTCACAGGGTGCCCTCTTGGAGTTAAAGGTCATAAGTTTTGGCTGATTGAGGAAAAGAAGTGTGTGATTAGTGGAGATGTTGTATATCAAGAAGAGCAAATGTACAAAATGCAGAAAGAGATCCCTGAAGACAAAATTGAAAAGGAGATGATTTCAATTGATCGACCAAGGGAGCTTGAAAATCTAGATCAATAAATGCAGAACACTCCTCATCTTGATTATAATTCACAGAATCAAATCAGCCATGTTTGTGACAGTCATCAAACAAAAGAACATGTGTCCTCTGAATCAGACCAAGATCAAGAAAAAAATGAGTCTCTTAAGCATTATCAGCTAGCAAGAGACAGGTCCAGAAGGATTATAAGACCACCATCTAAGTGCAATGAGTTTAATAGTGTTGGTTTTGCGCTCTTAGCAGCTGAAGATGGAGGCTATCCTGAGCCAAGAAGCTACATGGAAGCAAAGACAGACAAAGATTGGGAGAAGTGGAAAGCTGCCATTGATGAAGAAATGCAAGCTCAAATCAAAAACCAGACCTATGAGCTAGTAAAAAGACCTGAAGGACGAAGAGTGATAGGATGTAAATGGGTGTATAAGAGGAAACTAGGAACGGATGGTCTTAGCAAAACAAGATTTAAAGCTAGACTAGTTGCTAAAGGATTCTCTCAAAGGGAAGGGATTGACTATCAGGAGATATTTTCTCATGTAGACAAACATGTCACCATAAGGCTGATCCTATCATATGTAATAGAAAACAACCTGGAACTTCAACAAATGGATGTCAAAACTGCATTATTTCACGGAAATTTGGAAGAATGCATTCTGATGGAGCAGCCTGAGGGATATGAAACAGGAGGCTCGGATGTGGTTTGTCTTCTAAAGAAGTCCTTATACGGTTTGAAGCAATCACCAAGACAGTGGAATCAAAATTTTGATTCAGTGATGCTTAAAGCTGGATATTGTAGAAGCAAGTATGATTACTGCGTGTATTTTCAAAGATTAAGTGATGCTTCTTACATCTACTTGTTGCTCTATGTGGACGACATTCTCATAGCTTGCAACAACAAAGAAAAGATCTAGAGCCTGAAGAAAATTCTACAGTCTGAGTTCGACATGAAGGATATGGGAGATGCAAGGAAAATTCTGGGCATGGAGATAACGAGAGACAGAAACAATAGAGTTTTGGAGCTGTCTCAGGAAGAGTATTTGGAAAAAGTCCTAAGAGGTTTCAACATGTCTGAATCAAAAGGTGTCTCCACACCATTGGGAATCCATTTTAAACTTCAAGCTACAGCAGAAGAGGAGTTAAAACTACAGGAAGATTACATGAAATTTGTCCCTTATGCGAGTGCAGTAGGGTCGATCATGTACTCTATGCTTGGAACAAGGATGGACTTAGCATATCTAGTTGAAGTGATAAGTAGGTACATGGGAAAGCCAAGCAAAGAGCACTGGCAAGCTATAAAATGGGTGCTAAGGTATATCAAGCAGACGAAGAACTTGAAATTGTGTTTTACAAAGTAGAAGAAGTTTGAAATCACTTCAATCAGCTGGAAGTCAAGCCTTCAGAAGGTGGTCGCACTATACACCACAAATGTAGAATACATGGCCTTGACAGAGACTATTAAAGAAGGAATTTGGCTGAATGGATTGAGTTCTGAACTGGGAATGAAGCAAGATATTATGGAGATCTTCAGTGACTCTCAGAGTGCAATCGCTTTGGCCAAGAATTCAGTGCATCATGAACGTACAATGCACATTGACGTGAGGATGCACTTCATAAGAGAATTGATTGCAGAAAAGAAAATCAGAGTTGTGAAGATCAGCACAACTCATAATCCTGCAGACATTTTAACAAAATGTGTTCCAGTGAGCAAGTTTCAGGAGGCACTAAAACTGCTCAACTTGATTTCAGACTGAAATCAACAAGGTAACCAGAATGGGAATCCAAATACTAAAAAAATAGAACAGGTTTACAAAAGGAAGTTGGCTGGAGATTGTCTCGAATACGATGAAGTTTGTTAAAAATGTGTTCGCAGAATCTCAAAGTAACTAAGAGTCTCTATCACAAGAAGAAGGTCTGAAAAGTTTTCAAGAAAAGAAGAAGTCTCTTCAACCCTCTACACGTAGTGGAAGGTTCCAAAATTAGAGGAACAATTTTTGAACCTTAAGAAGTTCTGCACTTTCTCAGACGAGTGTTCTCGGAAAAGGAATAGAGCACACTCAGACGACCTCGACAACAATTCGGGTTCTCAGATTGTCTTCCCAACACAACGGCTACAGACAGAAGGACAATGGGCATTAATTAATCTGTACTCTTTGCTTGTTATTGTCATGTTAAGTCGCATAAGTTGTGTAAAGGATGGATGTCGAGAGATAGAGCTAAGTGAGAGATAGAGAGAGAAGCTTGTAAGAGAAATAGACTGTAAACGGAAATTTGAGTTCTATTGGATTCCAAGAAAAAAATTCCGGTGAGACGTAAATCCAACCGGTTGAGGTTGGATTGAATTCGTAAATTTGTCTTGTGCTCAGTTTTTTCATTTCTTGGTTACTTTTCTTTACAGTTCTCACAAACTTACTAAACTACAAAAGTAAACAACATGTTTAATATTAACAGATTTAACAAAACAAATATAAATACTCTAATATTCCCCACAAGATAAGCAAAGAAGATAAGCTCATCTTGGTAATGAGATTGTTGAATACATTAGGATAAAGTGGTTTAGTACACACATCCGCAAGCTGATAAATTATATGAACATAAAATATCTTAATTAAACCACTTTCAATATGTTCCCTTATGACATGATACTCAATCTTTATGTGTTTTGTTCTTTAATGAAATATCGAGCTGGTGGGGATGGTAGCAATTGAATCACAGTAAAAAAGCCAAAAGTTGAAGTTTTTGAACTTGTAATTCCTGAAGCAATTTAACCAAACATTCGATCTCACAAACTGCCATTTCCATTGTACTGGTATTCAGATTTTGCAGAGAATCTTGAAACTATTGGTTGTTTCTTTGATTTCCATGATATCAATAAAAATCAAGAAACATACAACATCTAGAGGTAGAATTTTTTGTATTAGAATTTGATGTCCAATTATGGTTTAGGAGACGATGAAAATGAACACAACTTTTTCACAGCAAATGACAAATATGGTCTTGTGAGGTACATGAGTTTACCAATCAACCTTTTATACGTTTCTAGATCATCTATATGAGTCTCACTACTATTTTGGCTCAGCTTTATGTTTTGATCCATAGGAACAACAAAACGTTTGCAGCCTAAGAAACCAATCTCATCAAGAAGTTCAAGTGCATATGTACGTTGGCACACAGAAATTCCAAAGCTGGAGCTAACAATTTCAAAGCTAAGAAAATACCTGAGATGTCTTAAATCTCTAAATTTAAAACATTGATGTAAATCAATCTTTAGTTGTGTGATTTCTCCTTCATTATTTCCTGCAATTACAATGCCATCAACATATACTAATAATGTAACAAATTAGTCTTCCTTCTTATGCAGAATAACGAATGATCTTTATTAGATTTCTTAAACCCCAGCTTCATCAATGAAAAGCTAAATTTAAGAAACCATTGTTTTGAAGCTGTTTCAGTCCATATAAGGATTTGTTTAGGTGAAAAACTGCATTTGATGGTAAAGATTCTCCATCTTTGGTTTGTATCCCTGAGGTACTTTCATGTAGATCTCTCCATCTAAATCTCCATTAAGAAATTCATTATAGATATCCACCTAATGCAAAAACCAATTCTTTGCATAGGGAACAACAAATTATGAAGCTTTGCCATTCAAACAAATTATAGTTTATTCAATTGTAATTGGTGTTTCACTCAATACAATCACTACAAGTTGTTGATTTTTAACATTGGCGTAGTGAAACTGGTTCAGATTCAAAGTGATTATGAATTCGGTGCAATCAGAGCCATGATAAGCTGAATTTACTGAATCAAACACATAAAGATTCAGTAAAATGGAGTTTTTTGCAAGGTGAATACAAGCGAATGTGCAAGTCAAAGGTGATAACAAAGGCTAGAATTTCATTGATGGATAAAAGCTGAATCTGCTGATGTCGATGTTATAGGGTATGGAAGGACATTCAAGTTTCAGTGTAGCAAGACTATTACATTGGAGATTCCAAAATCTTCTTAAACTTAAATTTCAGTTACATATATAGCAGAAAAAAATCAGAAAAATCTTCGTTAGGTTATCGATATGGAAATAGAATTTAGCTAATCGTGAAAGCATGCTAGAGAAAATAGAAATGTTAGTATTTGATGGTACACAACCATATGTTAATATTTCAAAAGTAGAACATTAATTGGACGATGAAAATATAGATATAATTTCGTTTACCTTAAGAGAAGAAATTGTTTTCAATTCAGATAGTGGGATATGGAGAATACTACAACGGACCGGCCCGATAGCTTATTATTTTCATACGAAAATTTAATATCATCATACGAAAGAAAGTAAAATCAAACTCCACAACTTTGGGATAGACGTATATGTGGTACAACCACTAGTGTACTTACTCCTTCCTAATATATATATATATATATATATATATATATATATTATGATAAAAGAAATAAAAGGAATTATTAAAATGAAAGAACCAAAAGACTTATCTAATCACATAGCCGTTGTTCTCAAGATAGAATACAGTTCATTTTGAAAAACTTTTCAATGATGCATATGTTCAAACCAGTTACCAAAAGTATTCTGTCTTTTGAGATATCTTCCAGAGGACATGTAGAAAAATGGGAAAATGCTTTTAATGAGGTTAATGTCTACTTCTATGCTTTTCTCTATGGTATTGCCCCCATATATTTACGTTATTGTATGTTGTAAGGTTTAATTAGATATAGGACATACTTTGGGGGTCATGATCCTATTTTGGAAAATCGATAAAACCCTTAAACTATTTTTCATGTAACTTAAATGGGATTGCGGTTTTGCTTGTGATGTAGATAAAATATTAGCCCTAAAGAACCAAACGAATTGAAAAGTCCATTAAGCCAAGAAGAATTACTTCCTTGCATAAAAAGTAGCACAAGAAACTTCTCTGGCGAATCCCTACCGGAATTCCTCCTCACCCCCATAAACACTAGCCACCACCCACGCGTTTCAAGGGGTTTTTCCGACGAACGGTAAGAAACCACATGATTGATAAAACCCCTAAATCTTAGCTTTCCAGAAAGTACATGTTCATCAAAATCAGAGATATTTGATTTAAAGTAGTCGTATATTCAAGATGATCGGGGACATGTGTTACAATTTTGGTATCAAGTCTAGATTAAAAGCAATTCCGGTTCTGGCCCGGAAGGTCACTTTTTTGGAAAAATAAGTGTTTTGATTATATTTGCGGAGACATTTTAATGGAATTTTGAAAAATATTTTTGGAAAAACTGATATATGGGTATCTACGTCCCGTGCTAGAATTGTTATGGTTTGTTTGTCAGACGTAGATGATTGAGTATTTTTTTTGCGTAGTCTTACTTCTCATTTGGGTAGAGAATATCTCAAGGCTGTTTCGTTTGAATAGCATACACAACACTTCATGTAGATGTAGTCCTGGAGTTAAACCAAATTGGAGAGTTTTGAGCTGACAATTGATGAGTTCTTGAGTTAGTTCATCAAAGAGATAAGAAAGTGATGGTACAAGATGAATAGCAATGGATAAAACTTTGGAGATTGTAAGGCTTAAATACTGATGTTGGGAGAACGAGACCTATCGAAGAAAAGTTGAAGAGGAATGAGAAGAGCACGGGTAAGAGATGTTGTGTCAAGAAGAAATCAAGTGCATGAACTTGTGACTACATTGGCAAGTTTGATAATTAGTGACACGTCTATCGAAGCACAACTGGTCTATGAAATTCAAGGAAAAACAAGTCATGTATGAGACTAAGGTTAAAAAAATAAAGTCGATAAGGGTAACAAGGACAATAGACATTCCGAGACCAAAAGGAGCTACTCCTAAGGATAATGGACGTTTAGAGATGGAAGAGAGCTACAAAAAGTTCATGGTATAAGTCGAATTTGTAAGGATAGTAAAGGAAGCTGCTTTGTTAGAGTCCAGACTCCTAGATAGAAGTTCTTGTGATGCATGAGAAATGATATGTTGTTAGATGCAAAGAAGCGCAAAGTCTAATAGGAATGGGATATCGTCAATGTGTTAAGAAAAGAAAAAAGGAATGCCGGTCTAGCAATGTATCAGAACGTAAAATGAGGTAAATTGAGAATTCAGTGGAAGCCATTGGAGTACCAATGTATGGCAAGATACTAACGAAAAATGACAATAAATTGAGAATCCAATGGAAGCCATAGGAGCTATAAAAATCATTTTATCTACACGTTGTAATATATAGAAACTTATATAAGTAAAAGTCGTACCACCTCTATATATGTCCATCCTATAGGTGTAGAGTTCTACTCCAATTTTCTCGTATGAGTGTGTTAAATATTCGTATGAATGTGTTGGATTATTAGACTGGTTCGTTGTGATCAAGTGACAAAATAAAAAATCGTAAAGAAATAGCGAACCAAGTGGGGAAAAATGATGACCAATGTGGCACGTCAAAGAGGATTTTATTCAAGTTTTGAAAAAGCAGAGTGGCGCAACAGAAACTTAAGAGTATTTCATTTAAATGGATGTCACAACATTAATGGTAACCAATAGGGCTGTGTTTTCGATGAAAACCAAAAAATCGAACCAACCGAACCGACCGAACCGAAATTTTTTGGTTTCGGTTTTAATTTAATTATAACCACTAAACCAATCGGTTAAATAATTAATTTTATTTGGTTTATATTTCGGTTCGGTTCGGGAATATTAAACCGATCGGTTTTCTTAAACCGAAAATCGGTTGTCCTATATAAATCGCAACTCTAATTTTTTTAGAAACATTTTGAGTTTCTCTTCTCTGTTTGCGGCTTGCTGATCTGAAAATTTTTCTATATTAATCGCAACTCTAATTTTTTTAGAAACATTTTGAGTTTCTCTTCTCTGTTTGCGGCCGGCTGATCTGAAAATTTTTCAGAAAAATTTCCACTTGTTGTTCTTCTTCTTCTTTTTGTTCTTGTTCTTGTTCTTCTTCTTGTTCTTCTTCTTCGTCTTCTTCTTGTTCGTTCTTCTTCGTCTTCTTCTTCGTCTTCTTCTTTGTCTTCTTCTTCTCCTTACTTTACACTGCGACCTAAAAAATCTCTTTTTTCTGTTGTCTTGTCTTCATCTTCTCCGACCGAATTCGAAAGGAGTTTGAATGCATGTAAAATTCTCCCTCTTAACCTTTAATTACTAGATTTTTTTATGATTTTTTCTTTTCCTTTTTTTCCATTGTCAAACTTCTAGATCTCCTTCTGAATTTGCATTGTAATTTTTTTGGGGTTATTTTGCTGCATTCGCTTAGAAATTAGGATTTTATTTCAAATTTAAGGGAATTGTGGTTTGTGTGAATTTGAAGCTAGATATTGTCTTGGGGTTCTTGAGTTTGGTGAATTTTTGTTGTTCCTCTCACTTTTATTCGATTTGGCAATATTTGTTGTTCCTTGCACCGATTTGAACCAAAACCTGAAATAACCAAATTTAAACTAAATTTAACCGAATTAAACCAAATTAAACCAAATTAAACCAAATTAAACCAAATTAAATCGAATTAAACTGAAGTAAAGCGAATTAAACCGAATTAAATCTTTACATTGAACCAAATTAAACCTTTAAATTGAACCGGAAAACTCGAAATACCAAGCAAAAAACCGATTAGACCGAAAATTAATTATATTTCGGTTTAATTCGGAATGGTTTTCTATACGAAAAACTGAACTGATTAAACCGACAAAAAACCCGAACCAAACCGATTTCTTATATATTTTTTTTGGACGACTTTTTCCCAAACCAAAAGAACCGAAAACCGTATAAACAGACCCGTTTAACCTGAATAAACCGAAAATCCAGGCCTAGTAACCAAGCTAGGACTGCTCGCTAGTCATTGTTAATGATAATCAAAATACCAAAGAACCATTTTTGGTTGGAGGAGTATAAGTATGGGAGGAACGTTTAAAGGCTTGTGAATAATGTTTATTCTTGAAGATAGAACACAAACATGAGTATCAAAACTTTTAGGAAGCACCTAGAAAGAAGAATCTAGGTTGGAGTATCAAGAGACAACAAAGGTTCTATATGAAACTCTCAAATTGAGCAACTAAGATATGAGTCCATATTTTCGTAAATTTGGATGGTCATGTTTTGTCAACTCTCATAGCGGAAATGGAATGTGTAAATAAACTATCCACGGAGAAAAACAATCGCTGGAGATTCAACACTAGTCCTATCAAGTGGGTTGGACCCGCCCCGCCTGATCCGCCTTGCGGCGGGTTCAAGAATTTTTTATGGAAGAAGTACTAGAATGACGCTGAATTCATCTTTAATTATTTTCTTAACCCTAATGTTTTGTTAATTACTAAAATAATTTGGATACCGAGCGTATCCTTCCTCGTTGTTGTTACAAAAACCGTAATTACGCAAAATACCATTACTATTCCCAGGGTTTTGGTGACACGTCAGCAGAAAAATCGTTGTTATTACGAAAATACCACGGAAATTCAGGGGTATCGAAATAAATCTGGTACGAAAATCTACCGCAGTTTTTTACATAATAGTCGCAGACTTATAAAAGTCTGCCAATAGACATATAAAGTATACAATATATTTATTTTATGTTACGTAATCGTATGCGGTTTTTATAAGTCTGCGACAGACTTAATGTCATATGACAGCAGAATTATTAAATCTGTGGTCACGTAGAGTAACTCTGCCGTAGATTTATTTTCTGATTTTTGCTCGCAGATTTATTTTTCCAATGGTAGGTTTACATTAAATCTGCTATCGAAAAAGATTCACAAAATAATTAATAGACTAACATTTCGACTCGACAAATTTTTTTAAAGACAAAATAGATTTTCATTAAATCTATCCGTTACGGCAATCGAATTTCCTCTACTAAACAGCAGATTTAAGTATAACGAAACTAACTCTTTGGATTTTGTATACATATCAGAATTTTGGGTCATTACAGACATGTAATGGCAGACTTATTAATTTTCAAAATATCAATTTTAACCCTCTTTGAGAATCATGTATGAGGCGATTTTAGGGTTAGCCGCCGCGTCTTCTTCAACCTCGAGCACATCGAATTTTTCAGCTGAACTTCAAAGCATTAATTTTTCTCGTTTTCTACACATTCTCATAAAAAACTTTTTCTATACCAATTTTCTCTATGGAAGACATAATTCTTGTTTGTGGTGAATGGATTTTTGAGAAAAATCGATGGTCATTCAATGTCGACAACAAGAAAGGGTGTAAAATCTTATCCGCAAATGCTAAGACACGTTTCGAAGATTTGTTGATGATGGTTTACGAAGAATACGAGGTCGACAGAAATCAGTATGATGTTGAATTAAGCTACATGTTTCCGAAGAAAATGTTGTTGAAACTACCGGTAAACACACCTTCGGTGAAAGTGGGAAGTTGTCGATAGCTTCATGGATTTTTGGGTATGATTAAAACCGAGGCAATTCGGTTATGTGTGGAGGTTAGAGAGAATGAGAAAGCAAAAATTGATAATCTGCCAATTCATCGTGACGATGATGAATATTTTAACTACGAATATCGACATGAGGAGATTGGCGAAGATAAACACGACGAAGAACCAACTGCTGAAGTGGTTTCACCATGCAAAACGATGAAGATGAGGAGTATCGATTTGATTACTGTGATGATTCTGATAGAGCAAGCTTTGAGGATGAAGACTTTAGTGTTTACGGAAGGCTTTCTCAAAGTGAAGAAGATGAGATTCCAAAATTACCGCCCAAGAAAAAAGTATCAAATGGTGGTAATAACGAAGAACAAATTGGTAATACTAATTTGATAGAGTTGGCTTCAATGAATCTTGTTGTAGGACAAATTTATGAGACAAAAGATGCATTAGTTACTAGATTGAAGATTTTATCAGTTCTACATCAATTCGATTTTGATGTATATAAATCAATCCCAGTGATTTTAATCGTAAAATATTGGGTGAGCGACTGCAGTTGGAGAGTATGAGCTACACCAGTTGGGAACACGCCACAATTTACAATTAGGTAACTCGTTTCAAACCATACATGTTCTGTTACAATGCGATCAGGACGTATGTGACAAGCAACTCTTGAAATTCTTGGTGCTTTGTACAAAGATTTTGTAGGTGGTGTTGGTTTTAAAGTTTTGCCATGTCATGTTGCTGATGCATCGCATATGAGATTTGGTATCAAGGTTCGTAAATATGTTAACCGTTAATTTATAGTTGGTGATAGTTTTTCGTAGTTTTGACAAATTTATTTTAATATATACGGTCGTAGTTATTGTAAACGGTGACAGATTTATTTTTATACAGTCACATTTTATGGTAGTTGTGGAAGATTTATTTATTATATATAGAGTGACAATTTTGGAAGTTATGGCAGATTTATTTTATAACAGTGACTGACAATTGTTTGGTATTTGTGGCTGAGTTATTTTATACAGTCAGTTTTTGGTAGTTATGGCAAATTTATTTTAATACGGTGGCAGTTTTTTTGGTGTAGTTGCCATATTGGAAAGCGTATCGTACACTTAATGCATGATTTTTGGTAAGGGGTTCTCCAGAAAGAGGTTATGAAGAATTACCTACTTACTTGTATATGATCAGAAGAGTTAATCTTGGAACGCTTACTCGTCTAAAAGTTGATGAACTCGAAAGGTTCAAATACGTTTTTATTGCGTTTAGTGCTAGCTTTAATGATTTCATCGATACAACATCACCACATCAAACATATGTGAATCCCTTAATAAAGTTCTTTCGGAAGCTAGAACTTTACCTATTGTAGAACTACTAGAAACTGTGCGGTTAATGATGGCAAGATGGTTGCAGAACGCACGAATGATGCATGTAGAATGAAAACAACTCTCACTCGTGGTGTTGAAAAGATGTTGGAGGTAATATTGAACAAGTTCATAGATTTTTAGGGAATTTCTATTTCTTTACTAATGTTTTATTTTTCTTAGGGACGACTTCCATATGCTAAGCAACTTAATGTACAAGTGATCGACGTTGATCAGACTCATGTTACAGGTGTCTCATCTTTGCATGTAGTAAACTTTACGGAGAAAAAATGCACATGTCGCAGATTTGACTTGGAGAAACTACCATGTGTACATGCAATTGCAGCAGCGGAGGCACGAAAAATATATCGTATATCATTTTGTCATCCTTATTACTTTACGACCTATTTGTATAATGTGTATGCGACATTAGTTCTACCCAGAGATGTCACATCACCTGCTCATGTCCATATCACAGAGAAAGTGTGTTTGTCCCCTTTGGTTCGCCAGCAGCCAGGGCGTCCCAGAAATTCAAGGATAAAATCCGTCTTAGAGAAAGCGCTAGAGAAGAAACGACCCTGGAAAGAACATGCATGTTCCAAATGCAATGCAACTAGACATAATTATAAAACGTGCAAGGCTCCATAGCCATTTTTGTGATTTCCAACATTTGATTGCACATCTAATGTTAAACTTGTAATGTTAAACTTCTAATATAAATTTGCCATCTCTACCAATAAGTCTGCCATAGTAACAATAAATCTACCTATAGTAACAAATAAGTCTGTCATCAGTAACATATAAGTCTGGCATCAGTAACATATAAATCTGCCATCAGTAACATATAAGTCTGACATCAGTAACATAGAAGTCTGGCATCAGTAACTTATCATACACTAATAAGTCTGCCATTGTACACTAATAAGTCTGCCACTATTACCAAATAAGTCTGCAACGTTAATTACTAAGTCTGGCATCATGAGCTAATAAGTCTGCCATATCTATTTAAACAAGTAAAAAAATGTAGCACCAATCAAGATTAAACCTACCACTATCATTTTCAGCTTCGCAATCTCCTCGGCATTGTTCTGAATCTTAACACGTATAATCTCCAAATTTGTATCACAAGGACATCTTCTTTTGTGCTCTTCATTCCGCAACCTTAAAATAGTTAATTCCTCTACAATAGCTTCATGCCACCATTTGTGAATGTGGTATCCAGGATCCTCATGCATTCGACACGTAAAGAATCTTCTCCATGGATCGGTTGCTGTATAAGATGTCAAAACATCTACTTCTCCACCACATGAACACCTAGTTGGGATTCCAAATTCAGCATCAGCTCTGCAACATCCACTACTAATGGTTCCTTTGGAGGAAGAGCTTTGGTTGTAGCTGTATCTTCCCATACCACTAAAAATATACAACACGAGTACATCGAATCAAAACCCCGAGTAAATCGAATCCAAAACGCAAGTACATCGAACTTACTGAAATTGAATCAATAAATCGAATCCAAAACGCGAATAACTAATCAAATCCCCAAAATCAAATCGAATAGAATAGACGAACTCAGGACCCAAGAGGAGAAGATGAGCTAACCCTAGAATTTGGGGGAAAATAAATAGGGACCCACCCTGTTCATATAATTAGGATTTCATGGTATAGAATAGAGACTCTATAGAATAAGAGATACGATTATGTAAGTCTATCATTTTTAAAGATTACATGATTGTAGAATAAGAGATACGATTATGTAAGTCTATCATTAAGATTGAGATTTTTAGGGATTACATGATTAAACTACAAATAAGTCTGCTATTGAAATATTGTTTAGGATATAACAAATAACCAATAAATCTGCCATGATAAACTATCAAATTATAAATAAATCTATCATTGAAATAACGTTTAGGGTATCGCTATACCCAAAAATAATTAATAATTGTGCCATGAAATCCAATAAGTCTACCATGAAAGTCATACTAATGATGACATATTACAAATCTACAGCCAAACAAATAAGTATGTCATCATTAACTAATAAGTCTGTGATAATAAATTAATTAAGTCTCCCACCAAACTTGTAAACAATATATCATTGTAAATCTGTCAGAAATGGAATTCTGAACTCGGAAGCACGCGGTAAGGGGTTCGATAAATGAAAAGAGGGTTCCACAATCTCGTCAAGTATTTCAGCAGCCAATTTCTCACGCCATGTCTGGATGTTCTCGTCATTCAAACCATCAAATGTAAACCCAAAAGCAAGACACTCAACGTATTTGATAGCATAGACACCACAATCTCCTCTAACAAAGTTTCGAGGAACATTCTTCAATCTTGTAACCCTAAATTTCTTCTCAGTCTTCTTCTAAATGTTATGAGAAACCCATTTGTTTAACATAATGGGAATCATTCTGGTGAAGGGCTATCCAATGGTTGGAGTTAACAAAAACATAGGCGAAAAAATGGTCCACATCGATGTACCATTTCTTATTCGTCCCTGAATCATGCGGTATATGACACCATTAACCATCTGTTTGTAGCTATCTTCGAAAAAAAATTTCTTGGGATCTTCATTGAACTTCACGTAGTCATATACCCAAGAATTCATGAACCAAGGGTCTAAGAAATCAATACGTGAAGACGATATGGGGATGGACTACGCATGGACCGCTTACAGAACATAGTCATCTCAGAACATAGATGTTGTAATAAAAAACAAAAAAATTACTACAGTTAAACAAATTTGCTATCAAAATAAAACTGCCATGGTAAAATAAATCTACTAGTAATATAAAACATATCGAAAACAAAACGGCCACTAAAACAGCAAATTTGTAGCAAAATAAAACAAATCTACCCTCAAAATAAAACACTCTCTTCATTGTAGAATTCCCTTAAAAAAGGTTCTTTGGGTTCTCGCCAATTGCGGTTGACGTTTTCCTAAGTCCGCTTTGTCATCCAAAGCTTTTGTTTGACTTACCATAGCATTTAGAGCTTTGCCAAATACTTTGTTCGACTCTCGAACATTGGGGTCCAAAAACGTTTCTGTAGACAATTCGTTACCTTCAACAACAAGTTCTTTCTTTTTTGACAAATTGGATTTCTTTTCGGGTTCTCACATCTGGCTGTGAACCACTCTTGTTACATAGGGTTCTCACGTTACTTGGGATTCTCACATCCTCTTTTGACCCTCTCTTGTTACATGGGGTTGTCATACTTGGAGATCTAGCATCCTCTTTTGACCCACTCTTGTTGCTTGGGGTCCTCAAATTCTCCTCAGGAGTTCTTGTCCTTGTATCATCAACCTTCTCTCTTTTTTCCTTAGATCGAGCGTACTTTTTCTTTACTAAACAACGAATTGGAGTCTCGTCGTCTGATGTAGCTCGCATTTTTGCCATCCAAGACTGCACATAATAAAACAATAAGTCTACCAACATTAAAAACTGTACAAGCAAAATTGCGGTAAACAAACTATAAATCTGTCACACGTATGACATAACAAATATGTCATATAATAAAACAAGACAAACAAGTCTGCTACCACATATAATAAAATAGGAAATCTGTCACAAAATAATAAAACATGTGACAAACAAGTCTGCTACCACATATATACAAAATCTGCCACAGTAAAATAACAAATCTATCACAATATATAACAAAAATAAGTCGGCCACGTAAACAACCTGCCATGACTATAATAAAATTGTCATTAATTTAAAAATGAAAAAAAAACTACTTACCATTTCTTTGTTGCTTGCTCCATCTTCTTCGGGTTCATGAGCACTCGACATTGCAGCATCTCTTGGTCCCATAGCTGCATTGACATTCTCAACAGATTTCTCTAGATTTGAAATCTTTTCACGAAACTCTCCTTCCAACGAAGTCACTTTCTCATCAATTAGATTCACTTTTGCTTCTAAACCTTCAATTCTAGAAGTCAGAAGCCTTACAGTTTCAGAAACTCCAGTGAGAATCATTCCATCACTCCTAGAGCTTTTCCCACCGGTTCCTTCATCACAAGTTTCTTTTTTTTCATCATTTTTCTTTTTCTTCAGCGATTCACGAGGTTCACTTTTTTCAGAATCACCAACAACTTTCCTTTTTTTCTTCTTGGTCATTGTGGGTGATACATCTACTTGATCTCATGCGGTTTCATCCAATCAATCATAAAGTATATCTATGATCAAATTGTCCAGCTTTGGATCTTCTTCTTCATTATCCCATTTGGGATATATCTCTTCTTCTTCTTTCCTAATTAAATATCTCACATGTACCTTATTGTGAGCTTTCTTTTCTTCAGCGATAAAATCATCAAACTCAAACATTTTACGGGATCCACCCCAAGAAAGAAGAGGAACTTCTTTTGTTTTTTTGTGTCCATACAACTCACCCAATCCAGGAACTGATTCGTATACCCAAATCAGCAAAGCATGAACACATCCATGTATTGTGTACGTCTTCTTTACATCAAAGACAGTAATTTTGACATACTCAATCAAACTTGTAAAAGAAACAAGACCCCAAGTATAACTATCAAACCTCTCACCATCAAACACTGTTTTAGCAATATTCAAAGGAATTCTGCTGTTAGGAGAAATTCCATACACCCCAACAGATAAAACGGCAAGGCACCCTATCATTCTCCTCTTCTCAAAACTCTAATTCTTACATTCGTCCAACACTTGTAGCAGATGGCTAAGGCTAGGACCTTCAACACCAGAAACATTAAGTTCTTCCTAAAACTCTCTATGGTCAACATCCCAATCATCTGAAACAATTTCATCACAGTTTAGACCTGTGATTTCAACAAATTCGTAGAGAGAAAACCTGATTGGACGACCACTTATCAAGGACCACATCTCATTTCTTCCCTCAATCGCCAATTGATGTGTTAGGAAGTAATGGACAACTTTCGCAGACCAAATGAACTCTGTTTCTTTTAGCTTGATAAAAACACCAACTGTTGAATTTCTCAGGAAATTCCAAACATCAACACCAACTGCTTCCTCTATCAATTCTAAGTTGGACAGAAAACAGTTGTGGTTGGACAGAAAACCCTTTGGATAAAGACGCATGGGGTAATTCTTCTTCACTGAATTCTTCATACCTAACAGAAAATTTTTTGAACAATAAGTCTGCCATTAAATAGAAATAAGTTTGTCATCCAATACAAATAAGTCTGCCATAACTATCTGTTGTGAAATATTCAGTAAATCTGCCAACAAAATCTTTAATAAGTGTGCCACAAAAGTTATTTTAATCAACAATTTATTTGTTCACGAAATCCGTAAATCTCCCAACAATATCCATTATCTTCTACCAATATTCACAATATCAAAAGTAATAAATCTGTCATCATATAAAAACATGTCTACCGTCAAATATACATAAAATTGTCCACCAAAGATTCAATTGATTCATGAAATATCGATTAAATATGCTATAAAAAATTTTTAAATCTGCTATAAAAAATTTTTAAATCTGCTATAAAAAATTTTTAAATCTGCTATAAAAAAAACTGTAAGTCTGTCGGTTCTATCTTCAACCTATAATCTAAAAAAAATCTAACACCAAAGCAAAATAATTTTGCCATCAAAGGAAATAAATATGTCATTAAAGTAAAATAAATATGCTATGTATACAAAAAACCTGACATATATACAAATAAGTCTACCACCATCTCAATATATTTCTCAATACGCGGGAAATTTAAAACCTGTACTTTAATCTAAATGAATGAAAACTTACCGCATTCCGTGTTGGAGTTTCACAAAATCTACAACAAGCGATGTATATGTTAATAACGAAAGAGAATAGGGTTTCAATTTCGAATGTTTCATCGATTTATGTCTGATTTTTACACAATGCATGCAATAAAATATGAAAAATATACCAAAGGCGGCGACTATTAAGCTAGAAGAGACGATTTACCGCGACGAAAAACTAAAAAATAAAACTTCAAACTAACACGAAGTTGGTAAAGCACAACGGAAGAAACACCGAAAGTCGTAGAACGCGAACACCAATGCGAAGAAACATGAACACGTAGAAATATGAACACGTAGAAAATGTCGTCGAAAATGAATACGAACACGTAGAAACACGAAAATATCGCCGAGAATGGTGAAAGAGTTTTCTTATTTCGGAAATCTAAAGTCGAAATGGTGAAAGGTTTAGGGTTTCGATAACATTTATTAAAACTGAAAAGACACGACCCAATGACCAAAAAGACACGACGGTAGACATAATAACTTATTTATTTTATTTATTTCAATACATAATGGCATAATTATAAATAAATCGTGTTATCATGGTTTTCATGACTTTTAACCAAAGTTTCGGGTCATATGAGTATTCGTATATAACACGGGATCATTTGGGTGATTACGGGATGAATGTGGATCATTCTAGGTCATTACTCATTTTTTATAAATCTTTTTCACCCACAAAATCTGCGAGTTATTTTTTTAAAACTTGCATCCGCCCCGTATTAATTTGACGGGTTTAGCAGACGACCTGTAACCCGCTTCGTTTAATTAAATATTTTAAAAATATTTAAAATTAAGTCAAATTAGGTCGAATTGGTTTGTTAGTTTTATAGTTTTGATTAATTGGTTTGTATAAATTTTTTTTGGAATTTTGGTTTGGGTATAAATGGGTTTGAGCTTTGGTTAACTGGTTTTGATCCAAAATTTGCGGATATTCTTAATCTATAAAATAATAAAAGACAACCCGCACCTACTCCGCTGTAATGAAACTTTGACCTGCACCCGTTTCGTTTATAATTTTTTTTATTCGATTTACATCCAACTCTACAGCGGATCAAACAGAGCGGAATTTGCGGATAAAGAGTCATAATGGCAGGCTTATTCAACACCAAGCTTATTGTGAAGACAACCAGAAGCGGTTGTTGGGTTGTAGAAGACATCAGTTGCATTGGAAAATGCATGGATTTATTTAAGATTGGTTTAAAACTCAAAGGTGGTGTTAGTTTTCTAAAAAAATCAAAATATTTGGTTTAAGTTAGGACAGAAAAACCAGTGTTTAAGATGATCCAACTGATGTAAAAAAGCTTATGCATAGAAACATTGTAGTAGAAGAGACCAATGAGACCAAAGATAACAAAATGCAAATTCTCCATCCACTTCCCTGTAGCAGTTTAACGATTTCACGATTTATTGTTTTCCAGTTATATAATTGAGGATTTTGGGTTTTTAATTTAGAAGTTTTAAAGAAAACATATTTATGGTAGTAATTGTGTAGTTTTTCTTATATTTAATAAGGAAATTTTAGATTTCTAGTGGGTTTGGATGCATCCAAACTCTCTTTTCTTCATTTCATTCAAACAAAGTTCAATTAATTTTTCATTGTTTTATGTACACTCACTTATATAAGTGAAAAAAAACGAACAATATCTCAATTTTTTAAAATGGTAAATTTGTAAGAAAAGAATTAATAGGCTAATAGTTGTACCACATTTACGTACATATTAAAGATGTGAAATTCGAATTCACCATTTCTCGTATGATGGTATTAAATGTTCGTATAAATATATTGGTATATTAGACCGGTATGTTGTGGTGAACAGACCAAAAAATGGTAAATTTGTATGGTTTGTTAAGTATGATGGATGTTTGTTACACATAATGATGGTATATTTTTATATTTACATATAATGATGGTATATTTGTATTACGGATAATGATGATAGATTTATTTTTAACGTGCACATTCACATCAACCTACATGGTAAAAATATATAATAAAATAAAATAAGTATATCATTTAAAATAAATGATAAGTTTACAATGCAAACAATTCATAGAAAATGATAAATATACCATATAAACAAAATAAATCCTCCATGAAAGCAAAACAATTAGACCAAAAAGTTATAAATTTTCAAATTATTAATTTCTGTTTTTAGTAAATTGAGAAGAGTAAGAACACAAATTTTCTAGCAAGATTTATTATTATACTCTCATAAATAAAGTTATAAGAGATATTAGTTTATATATAGAATTGAATAACCTAATTTTCCAAACTAATATGGACATAAGATATTAAAGATAAATGGTAAATTTCTTGATTTAAGATATGATGTATATTAATAATTTTTTTAAAGAGTAATTGACAAAAAATAGCATTTTTTAGGTTTTTGTTCTAAATATAGCAACATTAGATTAAATTTCTAAAAATAGTAAAAATTTAATATTAAAATACATTAAAATTTATTGTTTATGAAAAAAATTAAACTTTAAATTAGAAAAAAAAATGAACCCAAATATAATATTTTATAATAAATATGTATTTTCAAAAAATAATTTATGATATTTTAGAATTTTAAATTTTAAATGATAAATTTTAAAAAAAAAATTTAAAAAATGCTATTATAAAGTATTACTATTTTTCAAATTGTTTTGGTGATTTCCAAGTCTCTACAGTTCGATAAGGGTCGATCTCATCGATCTTTCAATATCGTCCGACAAATTTATTCGTGATAATACTCCAGATCAAAAATAATTTTCGCTGAAAAAATCTTCACAGACCATTAGATTAGGATCGAATATTGTAATACCATGATAACTCGTGATAGCCAGATCGATAAACAAAGCTGAACCAACCCATTAATAAGTTCATTTTCGTAATAATGCTAACACAGTCGATTAAATCACCATTGTAATTGATTTTTCGATAAGTCAAGTCTCTATGAATGAGACGAACAAACATTCTTTTAATAAAACAATTGTTTATAAATAAATGAACAACAACCAAAATACTCCAACGAAAAGAGATGGGAGGAAACAAGAAGTCAAGAATAGTGAAATAAAATATTTAAAATTGATAAAAAAAAATCATAAGGAGTGATGTGATACTATGAGAGTTTTTAAATATGTTAAAATAATAGTTGGACACTCTCTCCTCCTTATTAAAAATTAATGATACAATAGTATTTATACTAGATCAATGGTCTTATCTCAAATTGAAATTAAATTTAGACCAATTCTGTGAAATCGTACATTTTTAGTTTTATTTCAAAAATAATATTATTAATTTAAATTTCTAATTATAACATAAATTTAAGATAAAAATACATTAAAAGTTTATTTTAATAAAAATAAATTAAACTCTAAATTAGAAAAAATAAAGGATAATGTCTAAAATAACACTTTTAAGTTTTTGTTCCAAAAATAGCATCATTAGTTAAAATTTCTAATAATAGCATAAATTTAAGATTAAAATGTATTAAAACTATATTTTAATAGAAAAATTAAACCTTAAACTGAAAAATGATCTAAATTAGAAATGTGCTATTTTAGACATTTGCTCATATCTAAATTATTGAATCCTATCACAATATGATCTATATAATAAAAAGTTTTGTTAAGCTTCACGTATTTTACTTTATATTCAAGCTTTTTATGGCTCATAATAATAAATTTCCTTCTCTCTAAGTTTTTCAATACTGCCGCACGACACCTTTTGTGTTCTATATTTATCAATATGTCTGGATAAATAATCTAAATCGAATGAATCAAACCAAAATCAAACTGAAAAATAGATTTTGATTGATATTCGTTTATAAAGAATTAACCGAATATATATTATTTTAAAAAACCATAGTTATTCGTTACTACCCGAAATCGAACCAAAAATTGAAATAATAACCAGAAAAAACTAAATTATTTATGTTTATTTTCAGATATTTCGGTTATTTTTTGGTTATTGTTGGTTATTTTCTGTTATGTTTTAGTTATTTTCGGTGATATTTTGGTTATTTTCGGTTATTTTCATTTATTTTTGATTATTTGTGGTTATTTTGATTATTTTTGTTATTTTGGTTATTTTTGATTAACCGAATTATTTTGATTATTTTTAGTTTTTAAATTTAATAACCGAATCGATCGTAACTAAACCAAAATATAAAAATAACCAAATGAATTTTTAATCTACCAACCAAGAAAACCGAAATCGAACCAAATATCCAAACCTATTTATCAGTATATTTTAGAAAACAGATAAAAAATCATATAAAATCCAAAATCTCGAAAACTCAAAATCTCTTGACATCTTTTGTAATAAAATCCTAACAATTATTAAAATGTATCATCTGCGTGATTTATAAAGAGAGACATATACATTTTTTCGAGGAAGAGATTACGTATATGTACTTTTTTTTCTTTATCATCATTTTTATCCCGTTAAATTTTATATGATAAGTTTTTAACGAGATAGTACGTAATAATTCAATAGTAATAAATATGAAATTAATAAAATCAGTATTATTCAACACTGACACCTTTTGAAATAAAATCCTAACAATTATTTGAATTATAAAAAGAAGGAAAACAAACACAAAAAGATGTCAGTATCCATGCTCACTAAATGAAAAATCACGTGTCCCCAATTTAAATACTAGAACTCTCACATTAGGAAACAATCACGTCAGCATCAAATATCATCGTCGTTTGTTCGTCATCTTCATTTCCATTCTCAACGTTGTAGTCAGTCCCTCCATAATCTCATTTTTAGTATAAGATTATAATTAAATAATCAAATTGAATGATTTGATACGATGACAAAATTGATAATCGTAAGAACACAAAAGTTACTAAAAATAATTATGATTAGATTTTCATAAAAATAAAATTACAACATACATTAGTTTATATAAACATAAAAAATTGGCTTCTCAATGGAAATAATTTATTAAAATATATATAGTAAATTTCTTAATATAAAATATAGTAATATTATAAAATAACATCATTTAAGTTTTTTGTTCTAAATTTAACATTGTAAACTTAAAATTCTAAAAAAAATACAAATTTTTTCTAAAAATACATATTTATCAAAAATAAATTATAAATATATATAAAATATTATATTTGAGTTGATATTTTTCAATTTAGAGTATATTATTCAAATTTATAGTTTAATTTTTCATTATTAAAAATAATTTTTATTGTATTTTAATATTAAATTTATACTATTTGTGGAAATTTAAACTAATCATATTATATTTATAACAAAAAATTTTAAAAATGTTATTTTTGTCGGTTTTCTTATAAAATATTGATGTATATTAACATTCTTCTAAATAGTTTTTGGTAATCGATCTTCTACTATTTTTATTTGAAAAAAGTTTGGCAAAACGAAAAAGAACAGAAGAGACGTGTTGGAAAAAAAAACAAAAGAGAAAAGAGAATAATTCGAAATAATTTATATATATAGATAATTTTAAAAACTATCTAAAAAGTTCCTAACCAATAGATTCTACTGAAGCAACAATTTAATCTACACAAAGTTGAACATAATAAAAACTTCTCATTTTTTATATCACTCAACCAACTCTACTTAATTTGTGTACAATCTATATATTTTACTTTAATGATTCAAATTGTATACTTTCAGGGCAAAAACTTCTCAAAATTTTAACAAAACAGTTTGATTTAAAACTCAATAGGGCATATGTTGAGTTAGGTCATCTTTATACAACATAACATGAATAATGCATATAAATTCATAAAAAAGTAGAAAAGTGAATTATGAGTCAAAGACAAGAATCATGGCAAAGATTTGACAAGATAACTTCAAATGTACTATGCATATGACATTGAGCTAACTTCTTGTCTATTTCTATGCTGCATATTACCTAATTTCTGTCTCTCGCCTAACTATTCTTGTTCCTTAGTTATTTTATTTTTCTTACCCACAAAATATGAATAAGATTGGGATCAGAATACATATTTTTGAGTTCTTAATTTGATTGTAGATGACATACATTGATTATTGTAGCAAAGAAGCACAACTCATTTTCACTTTCAAATGCTGAGATACAGTAATGAGTCAAAACTTATCGAATTTTTGTTTTGAAAAAATTAAGTAAAAATCATTTATGAATAAAAATGAGATCTTGTATGATAAAAATGGCTATAATTTTATTGGATTTAAAATAATATATTATGAAAAAGAGAGTAATGGAAACTACTTCACCTCTTTGTTGGACAACACACACAGTTTTTCTTTAAAATGTATAAAAATGATGATAAGCAATGCGCAACAAAATAATAATATTACGTAAGGTTTCTTTAAAATGTTTTCTAGTATATTCACAATTAAAATTATTGGTATTAAAAAATAGTGATGTAAAAAAAATTAATATAAAATATCTTCCAAAACAATACAACGGTTATTCGGGTAAATGTGAACATATAAAGTAATTAGTAATACCTTAAAATAGCGTTTTTAAATTTTTATTTCAAGTTCAGGATTCTAAACTTAAAATTTCAAAAATAACATAAATTATTTTATAAAAATACTTATTACCATACATAAATTATAAATAAAATAAATAAAATATTATGAAAATATTATATTAAAATTTTTAAAAACAATTTAAAATATTTTAATATTAAATTTATGTTATTTTAAAATTTTAAACTAATGATATTATATTTGGAACAAAAAAATTTAATAGTGCTATTTTTGTAAATTGTGTTTAATTAATTTTTAAGATTGTTATTAATAATTGATATCTTTAACCAATATAAATTTGTTTGAAGATATTCCGGCATGCAATCAAAAAGAGCATTTGAATTATAAAAACAATTTATGAAAATATTTAGTAAGTTAACAATTTCGTAACGATTAGGAACTAGTCCATAACAAATTCAACGAAAAAACTTATTTAAGCAAACAATAGAAATATAGGAATAAAGAGTAAAACTACAAATTGTTATAACACTTAACAATGCATAGACACATAAAATATCTTTCTAATATTTATGATTTATCAAATTTATAAAAAGTTCATTAGGCCGAAGATGGTCCAGGGACATCAGAATGAATTGGACCAGAACTTGAAGGATGTGCCATTGTCGATTGTTCTAATGTGTCGATGAACTCTGAGCTCGGTAAAGGTTGTGAATAACTCATATGCTTCTTCATATCTTCTTCTCCATTATCCACCACAATTGCAGCTGGTGGAGAAGGTGAAGGAAGAATCCGTGCATCCTCAGGGAAATTAAGCTTTGCTTTATTTCCACGGAATCTGAGTGCAGCCTCATCGTAGGCTCTAGCGGCTGCTTCGGCCGTATCAAACGTCCCGAGCCAAAGTCTAGCGGCTTTATGTGGATCACGTATCTCGGCTGCCCATTTCCCCCATGGTCTTTGCCTTACTCCTCTATATCTCCTACTTTTCTTCATTTCATCTTCTGGTACTATCTTGATTGTGGATTCTTCTGTAGAAAAAGTGCAAATTTTTTGTTTGATCATTTTCTTTGAATCGTTTATAAATTAAAAAATTTAATCATGAACGTGTGACACATAGAAATAAACATTTTATTCACTTCTACAATTACCTTTTTTTTGTTTTTTTCTTGAATTGAGATTTAAAAAGTTGAAGTTTATTTAAAAATGATAAGAGTATAACAAGATTCGCACATAACTTTAGAAAATTGCAAAATAGATAGAAAAAATAAGCCATTTAGAACTTTTGTTTAAAATTATCCGTTTCTAAATACCAGATTTTTAAAAAAATTTGATACTAAACCCATATTTTATCTGTTTGGTTTTAATAGTAATATTTTAAAATAATATTTTTTAAAATTTTTGTTCCAAATTTAGTACCATAAAATTAAAATTTCAAAAATAATATAAATAATTATGTAAAAAATACGTATTTACTACATATAAATTATCTATAAACTTAAAATAATTTTATTTGAATTTTTTTTCTAATTTAAAATTTAATTTTTTATTAATTTTTTTTTTAATTTATTTTAATTTTAAATTTATGTTATTATTGAAATTTTAAATTAATAATACTATTTTTGAAATAAAAAACTTAAAAATGTGTACCAAAGAATTGCTTAACTTAAAAGATATAATCGTTGGCTAGTGTTTCATGCATGCATTATAATGGAAAATCTAGAAGAGAAAATTGTACTATGAAAAGAAAATAAAACAGTTGGAAAACATGAACGTGAAATAAAAACTAGAAAAGTACATATAGAGACTTACCGATCGGATCAAGCGAAGAGTGTACCCTATCAAAGAGAATAGTTGAACCAGTTCCAAGTCTTCCTCTCTTATGTCCAGACGAAGAGGAAGAGGAGTGAGTCCCTTGAGACTCAACTGAAGAAGAAGAAGACGTTAGAGAGCGAGCAGAAACAACCTGTGTTAAGGCAGAGACCATGGCTGACATTTCCGTGCCAAACCTATTGAACCTACCAACAACAGGATCGACTTCAAAACTGTATACATCATCAGCCACTGATTTGATTCCCTCAGGGTCATTGCCACTGGGCTCTTCGTGTTCTCCTTGGTTTGCCACCTTGACAAGAGACAAATGACGAGACGAAACTATTAGTTTTTTTTCGAATCTGATGGTCTCTCTTTGGTTGCTTAACTCATTTATATTTGATGAAGAACAAGTTGCACCAAGACCTAATATATATATATCGTCGATAATCCAAACGAATACGAATAAACACAAGTTTATAGAACATTTTTAATGTTTTAATTAGAAACATTTTAACAAAAAAAACTTTAGCTTTACGTGTAATTTTTAAATATGTCATGTTGATTTGTCACATAATCATAGCATCTTAAGAAAAATATTATATAAAAATAAATTTACTATAATATTTATAAAAATGACTTTAGATAAACATTTCTGTAAATCGCTAATAATTCGATATAAAAATATTTGAAAGGTAAAAACAATACAAAGAAAAATATTACAGATTTTAAAAAATTATTAAAATAAAAAATAAAATAAAAGTTCAGTTTAATTAAATATTTATCATATTTATAATATTTTACCTATTTAATAATATTGTATATAAAAGATAGAGACAATTAAATTTATTTGTATAATCTAATTTTATTGTTTATATTTATATAATTAATATTTAAATTTTCAAAAATATTATTTTAAATAAGAAATAAATTATGTACGTATATAATATATATTTATTAAATAAAAATTAAGTATAATGCGTAAATATTTTTTGTTGTGCAAATCGTATGTCCAAATCTAGTTTATATATTAAATTAAACAACTGAAATTGAAAGAAAGAAGTCTCTAACACCCTATAAATAAGGACAAGATACAAAAGTCACTAAAATGGAATCAGCCCTACAAACTCCAAAAAATAATCAAATCTAAATTTATACGAATTTATTAAAATTAAAATTGATTTGGGTCAAACTTAATAATAAGTTTTTGATCTACTAATTTATTAATTAGATCAAACCCAAATTAAATCCAAATTATAGAATATCTCTAGAAATATCTTTATAGCTTATCACTTTTTTCTGGAAGAATTCTAATATTTAAATATTTAGATATTGTTGTAGAAATCTCTAAAGAATATTGTAAAATATTTTGTAGTTTCTGAGCCTGTAAATAGCTCATCATCCTCTCATTTGTAAAAATAAAAACAAGTTGAACAACTAGAATCAAAGAGTGTCTTTTATACATAAGTTCTCAAGTGTGTTCTAATTCTCTTAAAAGTATTCAAATATCTTTTAAATGTTCTTCCATATTCTTATTCATATTTAGAGGGTTTGTTCTATTAGTTTCTTTCGGATTTCCTATGTATTACGGTATTAGGCTAGTGCTAAGCACTATTGTTGGTTTCTCTACATGGTATCATAGCCATTCTAATTTTGTGTTCATCACGATCGAAGTTTAAAGAGAGCTCGGGTTTACTCTAAGTATGGAAGGTCGTGTTATTGGATTAGGAATGCAGATCTTAACCCAATCTAACTATCGGTTATGGATGTCATGTATGGAGTCATACTTTGTGAGCGAGGACTTATGGGATGTCGTCGGTAGTAGTAGCACAACACCACCAAGGGGAGATGCTACAACCACGGAAGCGACAAAAGAGTGGACACGGAAAGATGCCAAGGCGGAGTTTGCTTTAAAGAGGTCAATATCTTCGGGGGTATTTGAGCATGTCTCGAAGTGTACATCTGAGAGTTCTATTTGGCAAGCGTTAGATAAGCTGTTTAACAAGAAGAACGAGGCTCGTCTACAATTGTTAGAGAACGAGTTGGCAAATGCGAAGCAGAGGGAGTCTTTAATATCAAAGTTTTTCATCAAGGTAAAAAAATCTTTGCTATGAGATTACCACTCTTAATCCGGAAGATTCCATTTCAAATGCTCGGTTAGGTTTACGACCTGAATATACACCGTTTGTGACTTCGGTTCAAGGATGGGCTACACAACCCTCTTTGGAGGAGTTTGAAAACTTATTGGCTTCGCAAGAATTACTAGCCACACAAATGGTTAGAGTTAAAATACATGAAGATTCGGGTAGTGCTTTTGTAGCACGGGGACAACAAAGCTTTAAAGCAAAACCCAAGAATGTTGGTGTAAAAAATAATGATGAACATGAATGATCTTCTACTGGAGACAAGAAAAGATTCAAGTGCTACCGTTGTGGAAAACTTGGACACTTTAAAAAGGATTGCCGAGTTAAGCTGAAAGAAACAAATATGGTGGAATCAAAAGGTCATATTGAAGATGAAGAATGGGAAATGTTTCACGCTAGAGGGTGCATCTTCAGGTACATCTGCAACCAAAACTGTTAAAAATAATTGGATTATGGATTCGGGCTGTAGCCATCATCTTACTAGAGATGAGAAGTTATTTTCAAGTCTTCAACATCTTGATGGGAAGGAAGCCATCGTAATTGCGGGTAATTCAATTCACCGTGTCGAGAAAGAAGGAACGGTTGTTATTGAAGGAGATGATGGAAGCCCAATCACACTCAAGAACGTGTACCACACTCCTATAGTAAAAAATATTATGTTTTGTTTGGTCCAAAAGACGTTAAATTCTTAAAAAAATATTCAAGAGTTAAAAGCGGATGTAGTTCACACCGGAGCAAGAGTTAAAGACTTATGTGTTATCAGCCTCAAACTCATATGTGGAAAAGATGAGGGCCAATGATAATGCTTTTATATGGCATGCTAGACTTGGTCATATAAATATGACTAAGCTCAAGGTAATGGTAAATAAGAATTTGGTTAAAGGACTCCCAAAGTTGAAGATTCAAGATGAAGAAAGACTTTGTGAAGGTTGTCAATATAGAAAATCACATAGACTTCCATTTGACAACTCCACTTCACGATGTTGTGATCCATTGGAAAGGGTCCATAGTGATTTGATGGGTCCTACGAGAACATCCTCATATTTTGTGTTTCGCTACATGTTATTGTTTGTTGACGATTCACGCTACACTTGGGTATACTTTGTGAAAGAAAAATCAGAAGTATTCTCAAGATTTCAAGAATTTAAGATTACCGTGGAGGGAGAATTGGGTCGGAAGATCAAAACCCTAAGGACGGATAATGTAGGGGACTTCATGTCAAAGGATTTTCTTTCTTTTTGCCGAAAGCATGGTATCAAAAGAGAATTTACTTGTCCATATACGCCTCAGCAGAATGGAGTAGCCGAAAGGAAAATCCGTCATTTAAGCGAGACATGTAGAAATTGGCTACATGACAAGAATTTGTCAAAAGCCTTATGGGCGGAAGGTATGAGGTGCACAACATATGTCATCAATCGGATGCCACTTAGCCCAAATAATTTGAAGTCTCCTTATGAGATGGTTCATGGGAAGAAGCCGATAGTGAAACATCTCAAAATATTTGGATTACTCTGCTACGTTCATGTGTTTGACTCTCAAAAAACCAAACTGGAGGCAAAGGCAAAGAAATGTATTTTGTCGAATAAGATGAATAGAGGAATGGGTGGAGATGTATGGATCCAAAGATAAACAAGTACATTGTGTCTCGTGATGTTGTCTTTGATGAAGTTTCTTCATACTTTGGGCCACCTCAAGTATTAGTTGAGCAAGATGGTGCGGGTTCCTCCAAGATTGATGAAATTGTTCTTCAAATGCCAAGTGAAAGCGTAAGTCATGAAAAATAGATGCAAGGTGAAGGGGGAAGCACAAATCAAGAGGAATATATATGATGATGAACATCATGATTCCATGGCCAATTAAAGATCTAAAAGGAATATTGTTAGGTATGTTCGATTTAGAGATGAAAGGTTTATCACTTTACTCATGCTACTTTGCCACTCCATTAGATGAAGAAGAGCCATCATTTTATGACGAAGCAAAAGGCATTAGCGAGTGGAAAACCACAATAAACGAGGAGATGAATGTTGTCATAAAGAATGAAACTTGGGATTTGGTTCCAAAACCCAAGGATGTCCAACTCATCTCTTGTAAATGGGTGTATCGAATTAAGCGAAAACCAGATGAGAGCATTGATATATTTAAGGCAAGGTTGGTTGCTCGTGGGTTCTCTCAAAAGTATGGAGAATACTATGATGAGACTTTCAGTCCAGTGGCGAAGATGACCACGGTACGTTCACTTTTATCTTTAGCCGCTAGTTTTGGTTGAAAGTTATGCCAATTAGACATGAAGAATGTTTTTCTATATGTTCAGCTTGATAAAAGTATTTTCATTGAGCAACCACTTGGCTTCAAATCACGAGAACACCCTGACTATGTGTGCAAGCTTAAAAAGGCTTTATATGGTTTAAAACAAACTCCATGTTCCTGGTATGGAAAGCTTGCTCAATTCCTTCAGTTTTGCGGCTATTTGCCATCAGATTCTGATCCGAGTCTATTCTTCAAAAATGAATGGAGATGTCCATGTGATAGTTTTTCTTTACGTGGATGATATGATAATTACTGATAATGATGATAGTGAAATTGCTCGTCTACAAGAGGATATGTCGGTAAGGTTTGAAATGAAAAAGTTGGGTGAGATGAATAACTTTCTTGGTTTGGTGGAATATTCATCGGCCAACAAAGCTATGCAAAAAAGATTGTTGAGAGGTTTGGGATACACGAAAGAAAAACATGTACTACTCCAATAGATTTGAACATAAAGCTCATATGCGATGAAGGGTCCCTACTACCTGATCCTCGACCTTATCGCTCTCTTATAGGAAGTCTTCTATACTTAACTATAACAAGACCTGACATTGCCTTTGCAGTAGGTCTTGTAAGTCGTTTTGCAATCACCAAGGAAACTACATCTAGAGCAGCAAAGAAGATATTGAAGTATGTGAAGACAACTCTTGTCATGGGATTAGTGTACAAGTACAATGCTAAGAATTGTCTATATGGATTCATGGATGCTGACTTTAGTGGAGATCAAGATGACCAAAAATCAACTTCAAGTTATGTGTTCTTATGTGGTGATACGAGTGTTTCCTGGTGTAGCAAGAAGCAAGCAACGGTGTCACTATCTACTACTGAAGCAAAGAATAAAGCCTCAACACTAGCAGCTCAAGAGTGTGTATGGCTTCGTAGGCTTATTGAGGATTTGTTCTAGCCACTCAATAAGCCAATTGCAATCTACGGAGATAATCAAAGTGCTATTAAGTTAGCAAATAATATGGTGTTTCATGCAAAAACTAAGCATATTGAGTTAGAACATCACTTCATACGAAAGAAAGTGCTTGATGGGACAATTGAAGCTTTGGAGGTTCGAAGTGAGGACAACATTCAGATATTTTTATCAAATCCTTACCAAAAGATCAATTTGAATTACTACGCTCGAAGTTTGGGTTAGTTGACAAAATCAAATTTAAGGAGAAGTATTAAAATTAAATTTGATTTGGATCAAACTTAAGTATGGATTCTTGACCCAATAACTTATTAATTGGATCAAACCCAAATTTAAAATCCGAATTATAGAATATCTTTACAAATATCTTTATACCTTATCACTTTATTTTTTCTAAATAATTTAAATATTTAAATATCTAGATATTGTTGTAGAAATCTGTAGAGAATATTGTAAGATATTTTGTAGTTTTGGAGGCTAAAAATAGTTCATCATCCTCTCATTTGTAACAACAAATATAAGTTGAACAAGTAGAATGAGAAAGTGTTTTTGTACATAAATTCTCAAGTGCATTCTAATTTTTTTAAAAGTATTCAATTATCTTTTAAATCTTTTTCATATTCTTATTCATATTTACAGGATTTTGTTCTTTTAGTTTTTTTTGAATTTTTCGGATATTACGGTTTTGGACAAACAATATTGTTGGTTTTTCTACATAATTTACGCCACAAAAATTACGTTATCATCCTACTATCCAATTACTACCGCTAGATTACAAAAATATAGTCAATGATTTTTATATTAAGATATTTTTGAACCAAAGTATATACAAAATGCTAAATGAGAAAAGGTGGTTATTGTATATACCGTATATGCTATTTTTTTCCATATGAACCGTATACGAGAGTTCTTGTATTGTGACGTAAAAAATGATATTATGAAAGTACCTTTCGGCCTTGAATGATAACTATCATCAATGTTTCTGGCCCACTTTACATTTGTCTTTTTATTATAAAAAATGTTTCTGGTCGGGAACTGTCACGGTTTCTTCACTAGAGGAGGGAGCATTGATGATAAGGCAAATGACTAAATGAGACAAATGTTTTTCTAATTCTGAAATGTTTTCTAATTCTGAAATGTTTTAATTTTATATCTCTAAATTTTAAGCTAAATTAAGAAATTAAAAAAATGATAATGTTAAAGAAGATAGAGGATAATGCATTTTATCCTCTACATAGTTCTATAAATTTTATTAAATCTATAACTTTTGACAATAGATATTTTATGCATTTATATAAAACTAAATTTTTTTTATTTCTTTTTTTCCTTTGTCAAATAATAAGTATATAGAAAATTAGAATAATTAAAAAAAAAATTAGCGCTCATATATACTGTTATATAACACGTTATCACTACGACTGTCTCTCCACCAAATATTCGTTTTATACCGCATTGTTATTCCGGCCGTTTAATTCTATACAATGCAAAATTTATTTATATTGAAAGTTTGTCAGGTAGAAAATACATCTTTATGTTTGTGAATGATTTCATTTGATACACTTGAGACAGATATTTGAGAGAAAAATCTGAAACTTTAGACACTTTTAAGATTCTTGCTTTACAACTCAAGAATAAGAAATGGGGAGTATAATAGTTCGAAGTGATTATGGTGGTGAATTTCAGAATGATCAATTTAATCTATTATGTATGAATAAAACAAATTCATCAATTCTCAGCACCACGAACACAAGAACAGAATAGTGTTGCTGAAAGAAAGAACCAAACCTTGTCGGAGATGGCCAAAGCAATGCTTTACGGGAATTAGATAGCTAAACAGTTCTACGCTGAAGTAATCAACATTGCTTGTTACATCATTAGTCAGGTGTATGTTAGGAAAATGATCAACAAGACATCATATAAGTTATGGAAGGAAAAAAGATTGAGTGTTAGCTATATTTATGTTTTTATGTACATGTTATATCCTAAATGAGAAAGTGCTATATCCTGAATAACAAGGATCAGTTGGGTAAATTTGACTTTCATAGTGATGATGATATATTTTTGGGTTACTCATGAATTAGTTCTTCTCATAAAGTTTATGACAAGAGAACTAGGGCGGTTCAAAAGATTATGAATGTTGTAATTGATGATGGCTCATATAAGCATGTATAGTTCAACCCGTGGATCTCGATTCAAATGCTCCACTATTAAATACATCTACTACAGGATGCACCTACACCTACATCTACATCTTCATCACAGATGATTAGGAGGCTGAAAAATCAAGCTAAGTTGCACAGGATGATGTACAACCGGTTCAGGTGCATATTAATCACTCCCAACACGATGTTATAGGAGTGATTCAGATGGTAGATTCATTCGTGTGAAACACACTGATTTAAATGAAATGGTACAATTTTTCTATTTTGTGGATGATTGAACTAAAGAACCACAAATAAGTGATTCTTGATGAATATTGGATTGAAACAATGCAAGAGGAACTTAAGCAGATTAAAAGAAGTGATGTGTGAGACTTGTCCTAGGGACCACCTAGTATTATTGTTGTTGGAATCTAGTGGGTATTTAAGAACAAGGCAAATGAAAGTGGAAATTTTGTAAGGAACAAAGGTACATTGGTAGTTATAAATCAGTTTCATAGGTAGAAGTTGTGGACTGTCATGAAACATTTGCATTTGTAGCACGTTTTAACTAAAACAGTTTTTGTTTGGTATAGCTAGTGAGTTAAAGTTAAAGTTTCCATCGAATGGATGTTAAGAGTGTTTTTTTAAATTGAATCCTACAAGAGGAGGTAATGTTGAACAACCAAAGGGGTTTAAAGATCTTGATCTTCAAAACCATTTCTTCAAATTAAAAAATAACTATATGGTCTAAAGCAAGCACTGCAAACTTGGTATGAACGTTTGATAATGTTTCTGGTTAAGCAAGGTACAAATTTGGGAATGTGGAAAAGAATTTTCTTGTTCTTGAGGATGGATTTCACTTGATGATTGTACAAATCTATATTGATGACATATTATTTTCTTTTAAAATTCATATAATAGTTGACAGCTTTGTGAACAACATAAAACAAGTTTAAAATGAGTATGTGAGGAGAGAAAACATACCTCTTGGGTTCACAAGTTAAACAGATGATGCAATTTGTGTAGGTTATAGTACTATGCAAATAATATAGTCACAAAATTTGGTATTTAAACCAGGAAGATGGCAAAAACACCGATGGGTGCTAGTGAAGTTTTCAAATGATGAACAAGGTAAAGATGTGAACAGGAAGTTGTTTAGACGGATGACTGGAAGTTTGTTATATCTCACAACAAGCAGACAAGGTATATGTATAGCAATGAAAATTTGTATGAGATATCAAGCTAACCTAAAAATCTCACACCTACTCGTTGTCAAAAGAATCATCAAATACATTAAGGACACATCAAATTTGGGTATTTACTATACCAAAGTCACTAACAAAAATTTGGTTGGATATTGTAATGTGGACTAGGCTAACTGACTGGATGATCGAAGATACATAAGTGTTGGATGGTTCTTTATGGGAAAAAATTTGATCTCCTGGCACAACAAAAAAATAAATAACGTTTCATTATCAACAATAAAAACTGAATACATTGTTCTTAGAAATTGTTGCACACTCGATTGATGTGAATAAAGTAGATGACTGTTGATTATGGTAATGTTTCTTATTCCTTACTTTTCTATTGTGACAATAAAAATGCCATAAATATTTCCAAGAACACTATCCAACATTCTCGCACCAAGCATATAGATATTATACACTATTTCATAATTGGTTGATTAGAAACTTATCGTGGTAGAACATGTGAGTATAAAATTTCAGTTGGCTTATTTATTCACAAAACCTTTGATTTTAACTGGTTTATTAAACTTAAAAGGCTATTGATTTTTGTGAGATGTAAGTTATTTAATGAGTTGTTTTGATCAGAGACATGAACATGCACAAAGAAAAGTTCACATAAAACTTTGGAAAACTTTATATCATAGTCAATATCCATTTATGTGGGAAAAATTGCATATAATATCGTTTTGAGTTGATCAAGTATGAAACTGTGACCTTACTTGTAAGGAGTACAAAGTATCGAGGACAAAAAGAAAATCAATGTATCAAAAGTTTAGAAACCAAGTAATGCTTCAGATACACATAAGGTATAAGTGCATCAAGTTCAGAAAAATATATATGAAAAAATAGAAAAAAGGGGAGACAAATTTTGTCTCACTAATTTCTCCAAAATAAATTCAGCCACATTTACAATAAATTGTATGATCAAAATATGAAGTCATGCTCACGATAAAAGTATGGTTATGTGAAAGTCTAGCAGAACCCAAGACTGTTATTTTCTTGTATTGAGTGATGTGATTGAATGCTTATGTTTGTATCTTGATCATTACACTAAGTTAAATAGATCCTCAAGCTATGATCATACTTCTTAAAACTACTAGCAAGATCTAACATTTTTGGGTAACATATCTTTTATTGTTTACATGTGTTTAATATTGTGTACAAAAACTTATATAGAATGAATGATCAAGTTTAAACGAGATTTTATTTATGTATTGATGTGTTTGTTAAGTATGTTAGGCTCAACAGATTTATAAACAAGCCAAAACCCATCAAAAGTAGTGGAGTAGCAGAAGGAAAATCGAGGGTTTGTCATACCATATCGATTGCATAAAAAATTAAACCATTATCCTCTTTATGTGCAAATCTTCAAGAGAAATATCTTCAAAAAATGAAGGCAATTTTTTCAACATTACAATATTTTGTTCAACTTCGAGTAGATCCACCCAAAAGGAAGTCAATAAGCATCTGGTTCATCTATGCTACTTCTGAATATCAATAACTAGAAAACCTTAACACAACCATGATAGTCTTGGAACAAACCCTATGTTGGGAGACTCAACAAGACAAGAACTTTAAGCTAAATAAGGGTTGCATGTTGAGGAATCAACCCCAAATGTGGTTCCTCCAGTCGTGAATCTTTCAACTGTTCCATATCAATCAACTACCTCTCAAGTAAATGTTGGTGAGGTTTCATCTCGGCTGAGAAAAAGAAAATAGGCGGCTAAAACAGTCACAACAAAGAAAGAGAGGAAGATAACGAATCAAAAGCCAAATCGATGTATGAAGAATGTTATTCCTCAAAGATTCAACAACTGTATGCTATATCTAGGTACGACATCATCTTTAGTCATGAGTTTCACTTTATTGAGGAAAAGAATGTTTCTATTGGGGAGGTTGATGAAGTGAAACAACTAATATAGAAGGCTTGTTTGCAAATAGTCTTTGATGTTCAACAATTTGTGTTAAAGGTGATTTGAGAGTTTCATGCTAATCTTCCTAGTGTTAAAATAGTTTTATTTTGTATAGGTCATTGTGCATGACTTTTTCTATGAATTTTCAGCCCAACGTATCAATGCTCTATACACATTGGAAGATGTTGAATATAGGGCATCTCGGATGATGATTTGGCCATTTTCATGACTAATGGACAGATAAAAATAGTTAATGGTTAATTTCAACAACTACACATATGTGAATGCAGACCTCTACAAGAACTATTATAGAAATTGGCTATCTTCAATCAACACGAACTCGAATTTTGTACAATATTTTTCGAAACATTCCTTTCCATTTTGAGAATTTAGTGTTTGAATATATATGTTCTACATCTAGCTCTGTCACCGGGATCCAAAATTTATATTCTTTGCCCGTGCTTAATCTATCAGCTGTGATGGTACAACATTCTATTCATTTGATTGCAACAAAGAATATTCCTCAAACAAAGACAAAAAGAGGTTAAGAAGGATTAAAAGGAATTAGGTTTAAACTATATGTTAGTCGAATACAACCATAAAAGGAGATTTACTTCTGTGTAAATTCTGAATAATTGTAATATGTATCAGAGATTAACTTATACAAATATTATATTATGCCAAAAGACTATTTGCCGATTTCTATATATCGTTGGTTATTAAACTGTGGGAGAATTGCAAAT
This sequence comes from Pugionium dolabratum, assembly GCA_018901945.1. Taxonomy (NCBI): domain Eukaryota; kingdom Viridiplantae; phylum Streptophyta; class Magnoliopsida; order Brassicales; family Brassicaceae; genus Pugionium; species Pugionium dolabratum. The sequence goes on along the minus strand of JAEVFF010000102.1, from coordinate 41,615 downwards.
TGTAAAATATTATGTTAGTGCAGAGAACTCGACAAATAATGTTTTGACTTTTATATATATATCCTTTTGAATTGTGAAAAAAAAATATCGGTTTGAATTCATTCATATTTTTACCATAAGAATGTTAGAACTATTTGGTGCCAAATATATATTAATCAATGTATTAGCATCATTATTTGTTTAGTTAACTCTTCAGTGATTGTTTTTGAATAAGTTTAATGATTAAGGACATAAAGTGTAATAAAAAATTAATGTGCATATACATTTAATAATTTCTAATTCGACGAAGACACGAATTAGAAATTGTTTCTCTGTAAATAAAGTGAGCTATGGTCCCAAATTAACTCTAACTATAACTCATAAAATTCTTTACATCTCCATTGCTAAAGATCTAAGGCTTTCAAATGTTTACTTTGTAAGATTTAATCCGAAATTGAAATCCTAATTCATGGATTCATAAGGTAAGTTTTTGCTTCTGTTTTTATTAATCACAAATTGACATATATTTAGATTTATGAATTTATAATAATTCAACATTTGGTATCAAATAACCATGTTAGGTGTTTGATAAGTTGATTATTTTATAAAATTTAGATTTAATTAATAATATGGTGAAAATATTAGATTGTTGAATATAATTTTTTTTCTCAGAGGTCTATGTAATTTCAGGTTATTGTGCAATCTATGTTTTTAAGGTTTGAATAATAATTCTGTATTCTGGAATTTGTGGTTTAAGTTATTAGCTAGATCCAAATTTATGCATGTTTAGATCTAATTGTGGTGTTTATTCTAGAGTAAAGTAGATTTTACATCTGAAATAAAGTTTTTGAAAATTCAGATATGAGATAAAGGTTGTAAATTTCGGAAATAAAATTGAAAATATTTTCAGCAATTTTTGGATTATTAAAAAATAAAATATGTTGGCGGCGCCACTAGTATTTAGGGTTATTTGATTGAGTATTTAGCGCTGGTAGCAAAGTTTCTCGTGAAATTAGGAGAATGACAAATAGCAAACGTAAACACTGTTTCTTTTTTTGTAATACGATTGTTAGACTTGAGTATTCGGATACTTAGTTTATTTTCAGTCGGTTATTTTTGATTTTGAGTTTTTTAGTTAGTAGAATTAAAGATTTATTCTTTCATTTTTATATTCGGTTCGATTTCAATTCGGTTATACCTCGGTTTTGATCGGTTTGATTATTATATTTAAAAATAAACGAAATAACCAAAATAACCAAAAATAACTAAAATATCCAAAAATAACTGAAAATAACTAAAAAATAACCAAAAATAACTAAAATAACAGAAAAATAACAAAAAATAATCGAAAATAACTAAAAAATAACTGAAATATCCAAAATATTCGGATAACCGAAAATAATCGAAAATAATTTGGTTTTTATGGATATTATTTCGGTTACTAACCAATAACCATGGTTTTCCAAAATAATATCCGTTCGGTTATTTCTTTATAACCGAATACTAATCAAAATCATTTTTTCGATTCGGTTTTGTTTCAGTTTATTCGATTTAGATTATTTGCTCAGACCTAACGATTGTTACCCTATATCTCTAGAACTTATATCTCTAGAACTGTATCATGTGTATCTAACATGTTTTGTCAATGTCACTTATACTTATTATATGCATATTATACAGTTACTTATATATGAAACCACCGAACCTGCATGCACCTATTGATCGTATATTTATAACTCCCTATCTCTCCTTTCTCCATTTCGTTTTCTCTCTTTCTTTCTTTTCTCCGTAACAATTATTTTAGGGTCACACATGTATAATTGATGTGTTAGGGTTATTATCTAAAGTAGTCAAAATTATGTGATCACTTATTTGTAAAGATAAAAGACTATGAGGCATAAGTGTTATGGAAAATTTGTGTATGGATACATTATGTAATTTCTAATTTGATGAAGGGTCGAATTAGAAATTATTTTCTATATAAATAGAAGGGTTATGGTCCTCATGGCAACCCTAATCAGAAATTCAGCCACCTTTGTATCCCATCAACAAAGATCTTCAGCTATTCTGGATTTGTCGTGGACGAATCATTCTCAACTTCAGTATCAAAAGTCATGGATCCAAAAGGTACGCTTCCGCTATTGTGTTTCTTATTATTCAGAAATTAACATAAGTTTTATGGTTATAGAAATCATAAAATAATCTACAATTCAGGAATTAATGAATTTTTTTTTTGTGAAGTAATTTTTCATCTCCCACTGGGTCACATATGTATTCTAAAAATGTGATAGACTTTATGAGCTCAAAATTGTCATTATATAGCAAGAAATAAACAATCCCGTCCATTGACTATAGTAACATAGGATCATAGCGGTTTTCGTTATAATGATAAATAACTAAACCTTCTATAATCACTGAAATTAATATAGACAAACGACATATATCAATTATGAAAAGTGTGGCATGAAAATCACATGAAAAATGATCAACACATGTCGATTTTTAATTGGTCCTACCTTATTGAGATCCTTTAACTTTATTGTACAAAGAGTAAACCAAAAAACAAAACTTTATTTCTAATCAGAAAATAAATGTGCATAAACACAACTAAAACATAAAACCCAAAACCAAATGAAAAACTCCCACTAAACCAAATGATCCTCAAACATTAAAACACCCATTTGAGCAGTATGCTCAAGAAAGACCTTAGGTGGAATGCCCTTTGTAAGAGGATCTGCTATCATAGAGTTTGTCCCTAAGTGTTCTATGGAAATCTCTCCATTTTGTACCCTCTCTTGAACGACGAGGAACTTAATGTCAATAAATTTGGACTTTGTTGTGCTGCTATTTTTGTTGGAGTACAAAACAGCTGATTTATTGTCACAATATATCTTTAGTGGTCTTTCAATTCCTTCAAGAATTCGTAGCCCAGTGACAAAATTCCTCAACCAAAGTCCATGATTGGATGCCTCAAAAACTGCTACAAATTCTGCCGCCATTGTGGAGGAAGCTACGAGTGTTTGTTTTGCACTACGCCAAGAAATAGCTCCACCAGCCAACAGAAAAACAAAACCTGATGTAGACTTTCTACTATCTTGACATCCAGCAAAATCAGAATCAGAATACACAATGATCTCCAAGTTATCTGATCTCTGATATGTGAGCATATAGTCTTTTGTTCTTTTCAGATACCTCATGACCTTTTTGGCTGCTTTCCAATGGTCCAAACCTGGATTACTTAAGTATCTGGCCAAAACTCCAACAATGTAGGCTAAATCTGGACGCGTACAAACTTGAGCATACATTAGACTCCCTACAGCCGACGCATAAGGAATCTTTTGCATCTCCTAAATTTCTAAATTTCCATTAGGGCACTGATTAAAACAAAATTTGTCTCCTCTAGCGACTGGGGTATCACCTGGTTTGCAATCATGCATGCCAAATCTCTTGAGTACTTTATCGATATAGCTCTTTTAAGATAATCCAAGAATTCCCCGAGTTCGATCTCGGTGAATCTGAATTCCTAATACAAAAGATGCTTCACCAAGATCTTTCATTTTAAATTTACCCTTCAGAAATATCTTGGTCTCATGTAGCATGCTCATATCGTTAGTGGCTAGTAGTATGTCATCGACATACAAAACTAGGAAAATACACATACTCACACAATCTTCGACTAAATTCACCTCAAAACCAAATGAGATGATTACCTTATGAAATTTGTGGTACCATTGACGAGAAGCTGGTTTTAACACATAGATGGATTTATTTAATTTGCATACCATTTTCTTTGAATCACCTATTACAAAATTTTCTGGTTGCTCCATATAAATTGTCTCATCAATGTCACCATTGAGAAATGTTGTCTTGACATCCATCTGATGAAGCTCTAAGTCATAGTGTGCAACAAGGGCCATGATTGTCCTAAAAGAATTCTTTGATGAAACTGGAGAAAAAGTTTCTTTATAGTCAATCCCTTCTTTCTGAGTATAGCCTTTAACTACTAGACGAGCTTTATACATTTCCAAATTACCACTTGAATCCATTTTGGTCTTAAATATCCATTTGCAACCAATGGCTTTCTTTCCTTCTGGCAATTGGATAATGTTCCAAACCTTATTGTCTAGCATTGACTGATACTCTTCTTTACTAGCTTTGACCCACTTATCCGAATTGGAACTACCCATGGCCTCATGGAAGTTGATAGGATCATCTTCCAACTAGGTATGATTTTCTTCTTGTTCCATAAGAAATACTATGTAATCATCCGGAATAGCACTTCTCCTTTCTCTAGTGGATCGCCGCAAAGGCACTTGTTCTTGTTGCACAAGTTCTTGAGGATTTTGAATTTGACTTTCATGTTCAATAACATCGTCATCTTGATTTGTAGGAAGAACTTCAATATCAATTTGAGGATCCAAATTTGCTTTATCAAAAGCAACTATATGAATCGGTTTAGAAAGTGAATCCGATTCTTCCTCAAAGATGATGTCTCTAACTTCATTTTCCCCCCAAATTCAACATCCTCAAAGAATGTAGCTATTCTCGTCTCAAAAATATTCTTTTGTGTGGGATCATAAAACTTATAGCCCCGAGATCGCTCAGAATAACCAATAAAGTAACTGCTCATAGTTCTAGAGTCCAGCTTTTTCTCAAATGGCTTGTAAGGCCTAGCTTCAGCTGGACATCCCCATATGTGAAAATGCTTTAGACTAGGTTTTCTTCCTGTCCAAAGCTCATAAAGTGTTTTTGCAGTTGCCTTAGTTGGTACCCGATTAAGAATATATGTTGCAGTCTTTAATGCCTCTCCCCAGAGTGATTCAGGTAAGGTGGAGTGACAGATCATACTCCTCACCATATCTTTAAGAGTGCAGTTACGTCTTTCTGACACACTATTCATGCTAGGAGACCCAGGCATAATGTATTGTGGGACGACTCCACACTCCTCTAGGTATCTAGCAAATGGCCCTGGACGTTGTTCACCTGAACCGTCATACCGACCATAATACTCATCACCACGATCAGATCTGACAGACTTTATCCTTCGGTTGAGTTGATTCTCAACTTCAGCTTTAAATTTCTTGAACACATCTAAAGACTCCGACTTTTCATGAATAAGAAACAAGTATGCATATCGAGAGTAATCGTCTATAAATGATATAAAGTATTGTTGACCGTTCCATGATGCCGTAGGGAAAGGTCCACAAATGTATGTATGTATCAACTCAAGAACTTCTATAGTTCTATATGCACCTAATCTCTTACGTTTAGTCTATTTTCCTTTAATGCAATCCACACAGACTTCACAATTTGTGAAATCAACAGAACCCAATATACCATCAGACACAAGTCACTCAATTCTATTCCTAGAAATGTGACCTAAGCGTTTGTGCCACAGAGTTCCTGAATTTGCATTTTCTAATTTACGTTTTGTACCTCTTGATTCAACATTTAAGCTTTCATCACGAGAAGCTATAATGTCATGCATATAAAGATTGTGATTATCCATGAGTGTACCAGTTCCAATTAAAACTGAATTTAAAGACAAAGTAACTTTTTCATGCTCAGTTAGACAAGAATAACCAGATTTGTCTAAATAAGGAACAAAAACCAAATTCTGTCTAAATGACGGTACAACAAAAGTGTCTTTCAAATCCAAAAAACAACCAGTACTAAAAAACAATCTAAAATGCGCAATTGCCTCCACATAAACCGAAATTCTATTAGCCACATAAATGCGTCTTTCAGCATCAGTTGGTTTTCGGTAGCTCAGGCAATCTTGCAATGAAACACTGATGTTAGTAGTTGCACCTAAATCTAACCACCAAGTGTTTTTGGATACTTCAACTATGTTCACTTCAGAACAGACCATAGCAAGGAACATACCTTTCTTTGCACGCCAAACGTGGTACTTTTGGCAATCCTTCTTTATATGTCCAACTTTCTTATAAAAGAAGCAGGTATCTTCAACCTTAGTCTGCTTCTTTTGTGTTGGACCTTTAGCAACATCATTCTTAACATCCTCAATTTTTCTTCTTTTGCCATGTCCCTTAGAGGTGTTAACCATATGAGCACTTTCAGACTTTTTTTTGTTTCATCCTATCCTCCTCTTGCACACAATATGAAATAAACTCATTAAGAGACCATTTCTCCTTCTGTGTGTTGTAACTGGATTTCAATTGATTAAAAATTTTCCTTTTTAAGACTAATAAGCCTAAAATATTATTAAATGAAATAATAATTTTTTTTCTCCTATTCATTCTTCTTCAACCTTAATTTATACTTAATAACAAAACCGACAAAAGGAAGATGAATAGCCACAAAAAAAAATTTTATATTCGACTTTTTTAGATTGCTCAAAATTTTTTTGAAAAAATCCTAAAATTTTGAGTAAATTTTTATGAACATGAAATCGACTACTAAAAATAAAATCGAATTTAATCCAAAAAATTACTTCACAAAAAACAAATTCAAGAAAACTATGTTTTATGATTCCATCCAAATTTCCAGAATTTTTTTTATTTATTTACTCCAGATCTAAACATGATTTTCACTATAAACAGATCTAAAATGATAAGCATAATTTCAGATCTTTTCAATAATTTAACCACAGATCACAATATACAGATTTAATCTCTAAACTTTAACCAAAAAACCAGATTCAACAATATGAAAATTCTAAACATATTATTAAATCTGAATTTTAACAAAAAAATAATCTGATTATTATATAGAAACTAGACATGATGCTCTGATACCAATTATTGTAAGAATTATTTTGGGGTCACACATGTATAATCGATGTGTTAGGGTCATTATTTAAAGTAGTCAAAATTATGTGGTCACTTATTTGTAAAGATAAAAGACTATGATGTATAAGTGTTATGAAAAATTTGTGTGTGGATATATTATGTAATTTCTAATTTGATGAAGGGCCGAATTAAAAATTAGTTCCTATATAAATAGAAGAGTTATGGTCCCCCTAGCAACCCTAATCAGAAATTCAGTCATCTTTGTATCCCATCAACAAAGATTTTCAGCTATTATGGGTTTGTCGTGGAAGAATCATTCCCAACTTCAGTATCATAAGTCATGGATCCAAAAGGTATGCTTCCACTATTGTGTTTCTTATTATTCAAGAATTAACATAAGTTTTATGGTTATAGAAATCATAAAATAATCTAGATTCTCTCTTTTCTCTCTCTTTCCCTCCCAACTTTATCTTTTTGCTCGACTTCCTCTCATCTCTCATCCAAATCGTAGTTCAAACAAGACATTCCGGTGGGTTACCGGCTCTGACTAACTGGTACAAGAGACGGTGACGTATACAGGTTTGGATGTTTCTCTTTCCTTTAAGTTTCGTTTCCTTTTTCTATTATAGTGTGTATAAATTTGTTCTAAATATCGGACATTTTGGAAGTAGGGAACAAAAACTTCCTGGAAATATTGTGGATTAAGTTTTTCGACAAATAAAACTCTGATTTTGTTTTTTTTTTGTCATATAAGTCGATTCCTCTGTTAGCTCCATAAAAATTCCCAAATTTTATACGATACTTGTTTTTGGTAGACCCTAATTCCGAGTATGCATGTTTAATTTTTTTTGACAATTTCTACTACCTATTATTGATTTTAATCGAACCGATATCATACCGGGTTTGTGTAAAATTGAAGCCTTTATTGTGTTCAACTCAAAAACCCGAAACCGTGGTGATGAAATTTGGGGATTTTTGTTTTTTTGAATTTATTTTTAATATCGAATTGGTTTTTAATTGCTTTGGGCAGCCTACTTTCCCAATTTGTAGTGCAATTTTGTTTTTTACATTTCAAGAAAGTTGCACCCATTGTTTCCTCTATGAAAATGGACAACATTTTTCCGAACCTTTTTAGTTTTTTGAATTTAGTAAGTTATGTATTCAGTTTTTAACTGAATTGTTAAAATATTTGCATTGGAATTTTGCAAAATCTCGTTGTTCGCTGTTAAACCCATCAAAATCTATTGGAGTTTTTTGGTTTCTTAAGACAAGACGATCTTTTTTATTTAACCCATGAAAATGTAATCGATTTTTGTGATGTAATTGTTCTATAAAAATATTGTGTCCTTTTTTGTTTCAATTAAATAGACATCTCCTATATTGTAATATGGGCAAATTTTTCCGCCAATTTTGCTTCTTTGAATGTAGGAAGTTATGTATTGAGTTTTTAACATGATTGTTAAAATATTGTTACCAGTTTTATGCAAAATCAAGTTATTTGTTTTTAAACCCATCAAAATGTACTGGGGTTTTTTTGGTTTCTTAGGACAACACGATGTTTCTTCTTTAACCCATGAAATTACAATCTTTATTCAAAAAAACGTGTCATTTTTATTTCAATTAAGTCGACACCCCTTATACCGTAAACTGAAAAATGTATCCGCTAACTATAAATTTTATCCGTTATCATATTTTGCCTTTAACGATTGCTAATCTTTAAAAAGAATTGATATTCCCCAGTGATATGTCATAACTCACACATTTTTAATATGCATATGGATATTGCTCTTTTGCCCCAGCAGATGTTTATCGGTGGTGAGGAACCTAAAGGTGAAAAAAGTAAATTATTTTTGATGTACATAAGTATTGGCTGATTAAAACTATTTTTGATGCTGTAGAAGAAGGTGAAAGAGAGAAATTACGTAACTCTGCTTTTACGAAATTCATTGCTATATCAGAGAAACCACTGTATTCGAGCATATTAGATCATTTTATGTTGATCCAAAAACTTCAAGTGCCAAAGAAACATGAAATTTGGTTTTTACTTGCGGGAAAGCCAATTAAGTATTCTATTAGAAAATTTGCAATTGTCACTGGTTTGCCACGTGGTAAGTACCCTTCAAAACCCAAAAAGTGCAAAGAAGAATATAGATGGTGGGGTGAAGTGAACCATACGAGGGATGGAAAGCCTGGTGATAAATCACAATCTTAAAAGTTAGGAGGGCTACTCTTAACTAGGGTTCTAACCGATAGAGTTTTGTGAGTAAAACTCTAAGAAAAAGTGCTCTCTTTATTAATAATCAAAAACTTATCGAACTACAATGTTGAAAGGAGCCTTATTAATATCTTCAGAAACTTTGACCTTCTAGGATCGACCCAAAAAGAAAAAAGAAAAAATACAAAAATGCATAAAAGAAAGATTACAAAAGGGAACAACCGAAAAAGATCTACTTAAATGTTCTTGACTCAATAAATAGAAAACTACTAATTCCTACCCTGCAAAACAGAAAAGAGAAATATATAATTGAAAACTTATCTACTTACCATTCGGCCAAGAAATGGAAGGTGGTCGACCCTTGTTACACGCGCTTACTCTTCAATTTAAAATAGGTTTATGAAGTGTTGGGCCTTGACCTCTTTTGACACAAGACCTCAAGTCTTTGGAGTCCTTTGAGATGTTGAGAAGCCCTTGGATTCATCCTTGCACTCTTGGCCCAATGCTCCTTGTCGTTGATCTTCTAGGAACTTATCTACCCACAAGCTGAACTTGTGGAAGAGTGTCCTTGTTCTGCTCCTTGTCATGGCTTCTGGTGGCACCACTGGTATAGAGACTTCATCTAGGTTCATGTCTTGAAGATGGTAGCTGATTTGATTCGAATCTCCTTGTGTAGAGGTGGAAAATGGTCGTGTGATCGCTTGAGCTGACTGGACCGTGTGTAGAGCTGGCTGAGCTGAAATCAAAGCCGGCCGGATCGATTGGTGGGCCGGCGGCGTCACCAGCTAATTCGGCGGTGTTAATTACGTCACTGCCAGTTGGGCCAGAGGTTTGGACCTCTCCGCCGGCGAGGTTGGTTGGCCTGGCCCGGCTGATCGTAGGGTCAGCAGTACCGCTTGGCCCGGCATACACACCAAATGGCCTGGCTGTGTCTCGGGCATGCCTTCTGGTCGGGTATTTTGATCTTCTGGCCGGCCAGATAATCTAGTGTCCTCATCACCTGGGGTAGGCTCGCGTTTGAGCTGAACATCAGCAATATAAAGGACAAGGATCCGATATATCTGTCACAAACATCATTAGTTGTGAAAGGTTTTTTCACGCACTGAAACTTGTCTTAGTGGAGGCTGTTCCAGTAATTAGTGAAGTCCAACAACAACCCAGTAAAGAATCTGAATCTGACAGCAAGGGTGATGGAGATTGGTGAGAAATCAGAAAAACCTAATGTTCCGGTTATTAGTCATGGGTATGCTAGAGGTTTATATGCGAAGGGAGATGTAACGTTATCAATATTTATTAAGTACGGATAACTTTTGTTGTTATTGTATATGTTTATTAATTACTAGTTAATGTTCTATTGTATAGCCTAAGGTCATATCACAAATCTGATGGGAGAAAGATGACGATGTTGATGAACCTGAGATTGGATGTTCTGATGAGGAGGAAGACGAGAAGGTGTCAAACTTAACCGACTTATGTATTCAAGAATGTGTTTTCTCGAAAGACATGTTTAGTGGTGGTCTTACTCAAATGGATTTAACCGTGATGAAGACTGAGAAGTCCAAGAAAGGTTGGAAAACAAATTGATGGACCGGAATCATCCAAGGCGTCTGAAATACGGCAGCTATTTCACTTACTTGTACAACAAATGGCAAATTTGATTTTGCGGAAATTGAAGGAATCAGTTGACTCGTTGCAAGGCAAAATCGTTAAAGATATTGACTCGATGATTGGGAAAGATGGAAAAGGCAGTTATTGATAGCATTTTCAAATTTATTGATATGTCTGTTACAGAAGTGAGAACCAAAGGACCGTCTAATTTGAAACCTATTAAAGAGGGCATTCACGAGAGTACAGAGGGATCAGTTGGCAGGAGGCATCAAAAGCATGTAACTAGCTTGTATAGTCAAGATACTAACATTATTGGATATATTCTTCGCGATATAAATCAAAGGATGTCGTTATTTCCACATGAAATAGTAAATATTTTACCCTCAAAATGTTACTTTTGACCTTAATATTACCTATTATCTTTTTAGCATTTCACATTTGTCCGAATTCTTATGCATCTGTAGTCCGATGGAGATGCTTCATATGGTGTGGTAGGCACGCAACCATCTCTACTTGTACCATCTATTGCTCCTTGCGACGTTGCTAATGCAAAGGTAGATGTTAAAAATTTTTGTTAAACTGTTTTGTGCGAGTGTAGACTACTAATTTTGAATTATATACAAGCACCCTTATTGACTTAATCGAGGGTTGCCACCGCTGTCGCGGGAACATCAGAAGTGCGAGACAATGATGGCAAACAATCAGCTAAAGAGGTGATCAATGCTCTAAACTATTTTTAGTAATATGTGAGTTGAGGAGAACCTTAGAAACCACTGTCTTGAAGCTTGCTGCAGACCATAGAGGGATCTCTCAAGGTTATAAGCAGTATTAGGTGGTAAGAGTTCCCCTTGAATACTGGTTCAACCAGATACGAGTGACGGAACCGGGATTGATCACAAACATGCACCAAGTGCCAGGAATGACTATAAGCCGATAGAGTCGTTGTGGTATGCCATGAACCGAGATACAATTTTACTAGTGCCAAGTACAAGAAAGAGTTGATTGCCCGAAAGAGGTCAGTCTCTTTCGAGGAAACTTCCCTTACAACCTATATAACATAACAAGAAAAAAGGCACTTTTGAACTCTAAATGTCTTGCTTTCAAAACAAGTTTACCTTTCCGCAATTGTGATAGTAGTCAGAGTTCAGCCTGAACACAATAATTCCACTTCTTTGAAGACCGATAAAGACAAGAAAGTTTGGTCCACCTTCAAGAGCTTCCGATCTATCTATAAGGGAGGCTATATCGTTTTGTGTACATATCGAATGTTTTATTTTATATGCTCTTTAATGTTTTTAATCGGATGATAAGCAACAAATACTTGGGGGTATGTGACACTTCCGAAGTGTTGAATCATGGTAAGCATATCACGGACACGGATAACGATGTATGCGTTGATGTGCAAAAGAGTTAAAAAGCAAAAACTGATCCAAAAACATTGTCCACTCAATTAGAGAGTGATGATACATAGTTTGGCAAATTTCAAGCGAAATTGAATCATATGCTATAAGTTTTGCCATTTTCTTGTATAATATGCGTTTTACATGTGTATTTAATTTTACTATTATAATGCATATGTTACTATGTATCACCGTAATACATGACAAGATTTTTTTTGTTAACACTCTTCTCTTGTATTATAGTAATGTCAGCTTGTCAAACGGTGTTGACATCTCAAACGAAAACATTGCCGATATTGCCGAAAGAACCCATTTGATGCCCCTAAGATCATTTATACAGCTGTAAATTTTTCATCACTATATTGTGATTTTTTGGTTGTTGTTTAAATTGATTCATCTTACACTTGTATTGTAGGTTGTTGATGCTCTTGTGTTCTATACGCGTAGAGCGTTGTCCAAGCTTCGCGCAGGTGGTGTTGCCAATTGCATCGATTTCTATGATAGTAGATTTGTGGCATGTCTGATCAAGCACCACACCAAGTTTTCCATGGTGCTTTTGCGTGAAAAGGTTAAATTTCAATTTTAAAAGTCATTGGTGGAATAATTTCAACCTATAAATGACACAGGAGCGTAGGCGTCAAAGATCTAATTTCCATTCAACTTTGACAAGCAACATTGGGTCGCTCTATGTGCTGACGTACCAGCTTATGCCATTTATGTTTTTGACTGCAACCACTCGTTCTGTTTGGAGAGTATGATGAAGAAGGACCTAAATCCCATTGCGTGTATGTTACTGTACATTATTAGACAGACGTTGAACTACGATTCCAACCCCGCACAGTTGAAGTTTACGCTAGAGAGGACAAAGAACATTCTACAAAATGGAGTTCATTCGCATTATGGCGTGACTACTGTACTGCTTATGCAAGCTCACACAATTGCAAGTTTTGATGGATGCTCTTGCATTACTCCAGAGATGATCTCATCGGAATCCAGAGATTGGTTGTCGACTTTTACGAAGAGTTTTTTGAGTCGTTCGAGTGAACTAAGAACTTAATGTTTTTACTTTTATTATGTATTACAACTATGTCGTTTGTGTTACTCATCTGTTTGCCACATCACTTATGTTTTTAACTTATAACTTTGTATTTTAACTTATAACATTTTATTTACAAAAAAAAGTCGCAATTGTATAATTGAGAATCTTATAAGTAATTGTAACACATTTAGTTGTACGATATAAAAATTAAGTACAAAATATCTTTAATCAATACCTTATGAACAGTTTATCAACACATGCATATATATATATATATATGAGAGCGATGACGGGACTAGTCTAGTGCGAGTACGTGATTTTAATTAATGGAACCACAAACATAATATACCATAAGGAAAAGTTTTGGGTTTCTTCGATGATATAAACCATAAAACTAAACAAAAATTTCCATGACCATTATATGCTTATCCTCGTACTATATCCCATTCATCAAGCTATATTGCTTCCTTACATGTTGTCGGGTTATGTCCAAATATGTCACATCGTCTGCACGTTGTCAATATTTTACGTACACCACACTATCAAAGCGAACAATGTATTTAGCATGTAACATATGGTGTAGTTGTTATGTATAAGTATATGCAGCTACAAGATGTATACGCAAACACTTAGATGAATTTCACCGCGAGAGAAGATTCTTGTTCTCTTAGGACGGTCAGGAGGGTGCCTTGTTACTGGTGGGAAGATATGTATATCATGTAGTTTTTTATTCAACGTCCCCACTGAACTTATCTCAGGAACTCGATAAATGGTACAGTTGTACGCCATCTTCCAGAAGTTACTACTATATACTCAAGTGAAACAAGTGTGTTAACTCTCACCTTAGCATGGACAAATGTTGTTATTGCATTACTACATGGGATATGTAACTTTTGAAACTCACAGTAGGTACATGTCTTTGTATAGTATTTCGGACTCGATGTTGTTGATTAAACGTATCCCAAACCCTGTAGATGTCTCAAAATTTTTGTTGACTATGTCTTGTACCTTTGGCGTAAGTGTTGTAGTTGCTCCTTGTGATGCATCACATCTTAGAGAAAACCAAGACATCATTGATGTTCTTATGTACTCCATGAGTAAAATAATTGGTAGCTCCCTATCACTTTTTAGTGATGAGTTCAAACACTCCGCCACATTTGTTGTCATGATGTTGTACCGGTTTCCATCGAAATGTGAACATGTCCAAAGTTCAAATCCTATTTGAAGGAGATAATCCGCACAACAAATTGCAATTTGCTTTATCTTGTTGAAGTATGAATAAAAAAGTAGACATTTGGTAAGCCCTAGCTGTTTTAGAGACAAGATATCCCAGACTTTTTACTTTGAATATGAATTTGATGTTCTTTTGTAGATGAAGTATACATACACAGTGATTTGCTCGGGTGAAACTTGTGTGTAGCAACGTAAGAATACACATTATGGAATAAAATTAACTCACTGTTAATATTACGTTGTAACTATTATTAAATATGTATACACAAGTTGTTATTTTATGTAAAGTTTTGTAAATTTATGCATGCCGATCGGAGATGAATACCACTTCCTCATCTTTTGGCACTATTTATGTCAGTTTTGGAAAAACCATTGCCATGCCTTGTCATTTTCGCTGTCCACCAAGGAAAATTCTAAAGAAAAAATTTGATAATTGTCATCATGTGCGCTTGCAGTTAACAAGCAAGCTGCATACCATCCATTCAAGTGTGTCCCATCAACAACTATCACCTTACGTATGTAGTTATAACCTGTCACACATGCACCGAAAGCAAAGAACAAATACTTAAACCTTTGTTCGAGCCCTTCCTCACATGTTGTTTCAAGGGCAACAACCGATTGTGGGTTCGATATGACAAGTTGCTGAAGATAAGCTTGCAGCATATTGTAAGAGATTTCTATTGATCCATTGTTTATATCCATGGCTCCTGTGATTGCCAAGCCTTCCAGTAAAAGATACGAACATTGTGCCTCATCAGTTCACGGACATCTGTAGGTCGGGGTCCCTAACTTACGTCCATGTACCGCCATTTTACCATTTCTCTAGGAACTGCGGCGGTTGCTTATGTTTTTGGAATTTTCCATGCTCCTCCACGGTGCACAAGTGGTCTGTGCACGCTCGATACCTAATAGTTAACAAATAATTTGTCATGTACATTTCTTTATTGCTATAAAACCTCCAAAGTTATACGTTTACTAAACTATGCAGTAACTATTTCATACACTGTATTTTAATATTTACTCTTTCGATTTCACCATTTTTATTGCATACACTTGTTAGGGACATAGGCGTCCATTGCATTTCAATATCATCATGTTTGGTGTTGACCTTGAATTACGGTATTGAAACTTGTGTTTTAATGCATATATAGTGATATATATCTTAAGAGTCTCCTGATTTTTGAATACCATACCTCTAATAGAGATATCCACATTCTGCAATCCACTGATGAGACAATTAATATATTATAAATTTTGAAATATAACTGATAATTCAAAATGTAACAAGATAATTTTGAAATTATTATAATGTTTTAATGAAATTTAAAATAAATATTTTAAACAATGTTACTTTCGTCGGAGATTTCGTCATTACTAATATCCATTCCCCTATCTATCTTGACCCATTAGCACAACCAATAGTCAATCCCAGGAATGGCTCGTTGCCTTTCCCTTTATCTATTACGTACATGTCAACATAATCTTTACTCATTATGACGGAAATTACCATCTTTTCTTGGTCACATCGCATTGACATTAAGATGTCCATATCACTGTCACACGCAATATCAATTGGTGGTACCAGCTTGTTGTCTACCGACAACATCCAATCTGGCAATTTGTATGTTAACTTTGTTGGCACGTCATTCTCAAGGAGGAAATCTCCTCCTCACATTTGTCTCTACCATGTCATATGGATCATTCTGCTTAACATTTACTTCACGTTCGGTATCACCTGGATCTTGTATGAAAATCTATTCACCGTTTGCACTCTTTCCCCGCCATCCACAGAGTAGGCGGACACTTAATCCCACACTATTCATGTTAACAAATTATAAAATTGTTACAAATTTATTTGAGAAAACTGAAAATTATAATGATAACAATCGGTGTAACAACAATTTAACCATATATTTATATATGTATATATATATATATATAACAAATACTCATATATGTGGAGCATGTAGGAATCCTTATAGGTCATTAAATACCTTAGTTGTATCAGATATGAAGATATGAATGTATACACTTGAATAATGGAACAAAACAAGAGTAAAATGCATATTATAGAAGGAGGGTGGTATTTAAGTTATTCATGTACATTAGAGGTGTCGAAATTTTATTTTTCTACTGAAATTTTGTTGTCTTCATGAATGTTCTCTAAATTTTTTTTTTTCAATACTCTGTTTTTTTCAAGTAATTGGAAAAAGTTTTATATATGATGTAAGTATTACAATAACATATACATACAGTCAATACACATATGTATATATTGACGTAGCGCAATCTTGAAATATATCGTGCATTTAATGCAACCATCGATATCACCAATTGTGTGGTGTAAATTTTTGTACGTTTACTATTCATTACCTATGTAATAACTACTGTACTAGTCAGTGTGTCAGTCACTGCGCATTGTGCATAATAAAAATAGTTTACTGTTTATTTTTATTTTTTTCATTCTCCTAATTTCCTTGGAAAATTTTATCATACGACTAATTAGTCCTCTTTTATTTACCAAAAACTCTATGTTTAAGAGGAAAGGATAACATAAACCAATTTTTCGTGTAAAATATAACAGCTTGGATTTGAGCCCAAATTATATGTGTTGCCTCTATCCCTTCATTCCTTCTTCAACCAATTTTCCATAGTCAAATTTCTGCATATAGAGTCTCTAGCTTTATTGATATGAGTCTGAGTATGAACAAAACTAAGTTTTTAACCAATAAATAAATGTTATTGTACACATTTAATATTAGAATTGTATTTTCTGACTTCTTTCATAGATATGTTTTCATAGAAAATATTAAATATCGTATTTATAAATTCATGTGAAAATTAAATCAAACCAAATATAGCTTTTTTTTGTTTGGCCAAATTTACATCTTTGTGATGATAAATATGTGATTATTATAAGGAAAAAAGCATGTGAATTGTAAATTTATCTAAATAAAATAATATTTTATTATGTATTATTTTTAATGTTTAATCGTTATGAAAAGAGTATCACTATTGGTTAATCTCCAATATTAATATTGCAGTTGAAATTTTGTGATAGGTTGTACAATCTATTATAATTTATTATTGATTTGTTCTAGTTAAGTAAGGAGTTCCTATAAAAAAATGTTCTTTTTCAACAAATATTGTTGTATATGCAAATTTAGGATCAATTCTAACTTCTACTTGTTCTAATTTTAAGAAATGAAAAGTAATTAGAAGATCATTTTTGGGTGTATAGATATAGTCTTGCGTTATGGATGGAATAACCAACTGCTCATACAAATACTAATACTGTTGAGTATAAGACAATTTATGAAAAATAGGAGTGTTCTAATCGAATTGGTCTAGTGATCATTATGGAAATAATTCCAGAAATCTTTAGGGGTGATTAGAAGTCCAAAAATCTCAAATAGTTTTTTTGCCGAGATGGATTTGCGTTTTGCAAAAAATTAGAAGGAGGAAATAAGCATGCTTTGCATCACTTTAGTATGATAAGGTATCATGGCAAAAAGAACATAAGAGAATATATTTTGGAAATATCCAACATTGTTTCAAATCATTAACACACTTAAAATTGAGCTTAAAAAAGACTGCATTTTTTGTATTGAGCTCTATTCCTCAACAATTTAGTACGTTGAAATCAAATTATAATACACACAACTAGAAATGATCGTTTAATGAGCTCATTTTATACTGTGTGCAAAAGGAAGAACAAATAAAACGAAAAAAGACTAAAAGTGTTCATATGGTTAGCACTTCTAAAATTTGGAGAAAACAAAGAAAATTGAGGCATTTAATAATGATGGTGCTAAAGGTCCAACTCGAAAGAAGCATAATAACGTTGAAAATATCTGCTTCTTTTGTAGTAAAGTTGGATACATTAAGAAAGACTGTCAAAAGTATCATGGTGTGGTAAAAAAGTATGTTACTTGTTATGGTCTATTCATAAATGAATTAGTTGACGTACCTAGAACGGCATGATAGTTAGATTATTTTGTAACTACTAACATCAGTGTTTTACTTACAAGATTACTTGATCTACCGAAAACTAACAAATGCTAAAAGATGCATTCATGTGGCTAATGAAATTCTTGTGGATGTGGAGGCAATTTATGGATTTTAGATTGTTTTTTGTACTAGTATTTTTCTAAATTTGAAAGTCATTTTTGTTGCACCGTCTTTAACATGAAATTTTCTTTCTAGTCCTTATTCAGACATATTTGGTTATCCTTATTTCATTGGGAATGGAAAAGCTACTTTGTGTTTAATATGGTCATCGTCCCAACCCCCGGCCAACTAGTCGGCCCAAGTAATACATAGGCGGCTAAATACGCACAAAAGGATACATGGATATATCTTATGAATTTAAGTCCAACCAAGAAGCGGCCAGCCAGTACCAAATCCGAACTATAACCCTCAATCACAGAGGACATGCGGGAGACATGGATCTTACCTCAAACCAGGCCAGATCAAATCATGCACCATTCCATCAAGGTTGAGTTGCCGAAACTTACCATATTTGGAACTTTCCATATATGAAAGTCTCCAAACATTTCTTTGGAGATCAGGACACTTTATGGTATTTTTAGGAGTTCCCTTAAGAATTTCTAGAACACCAAACACGTCTTGGACCAGATGGGTCCATCTGTGCTTTCAAATAAACCGATTGGAGCAGTGAGATGACTAATCGGTTTAATCACTTTGCAAACCAAAATGTGCCGTCTAGGAGAGATTATTAAGGCCCTACAAAAATCCAAAATTAACTTATCATTCAACAACTACCATAGGATCAAGCGAATCCCTCTTCTCTAATATTTGCCATATATGGACTAAAGTGCACTTAATGTGTTCAGATTGCAACATCTCTATTTTTTGTAACTTGGATATGTATTAAAGACTATCCAAAATATCCAGGATGTACCTAGATACCTTACATTCTCTCCTAAGCTCTCAATATACAAGTATCTATACTTTCAATGTTAGCCAAACTAGACATTAATGGCCAACGACCATATATTTAAATGTATGGTTTCTTTTTCTCTTTTTAGACTTTAGGATCGTTGCTATAAGCACTATATAAGCTCAGTGCAACCTCATTGTAAACTCAGACCACCTTGAAATAAAAAGTTGAATAGAAAGTATTTTATTCAAAGCTTTGTTTTTGAATCTTGTTCTTGTTCTTTAGAAACTAAATGTATGATTCACTTCATTTATATTGAAGCCACGTCCAGGTTAGTTTGAGAGATTCAAACTCACTTGATTTACCTTTGAATGTGTGATTCGATAAAAAACCCCTCCATTTAGTTCTCTTGCCCGCTTAAGCCAACAGCGATTCACGGTCGTACCGCTTGTGAGATTGATACTCAATTTTACATCAAGTACACTCTTAGATAATCACAATTTTTATATGCTCAATATTGTAGCTTTTAAAGATGAAATCTTAAATGTAGAATCAAGGGGATATTAAACATAATTTTGCGAATTCAAATTCGGAAACTCTATGGCACAAACGCCTAGATCACACTCTAGAAATAGAGTTGAACGATTTGTGAAATATATGGTATTTTGAGTTTTGTTAACTTCAAAAATCGTGACGCCTGTGTGAATTGCATTAATAAAAATAGCCTAAACAAAAGAAGTTATGTGCATATAGTTGATACATACGAATATTTGTGAACCTTTCCTTATGGCATTTTGGAATGATCATCAATATTTTATATCATGCATAAATGACTACTCTCGGTATGAATACTTATTTCTTATTCCCAAAAATTCAGAGTCTTTATATGTGTACAAGAATTTTAACACAGAAGTTGAGAATCAACTTGAGCGAAAGATAAAGTCTACTATATCTAATCATGTTTTCGAATATTAGGACCAATATGAAGGTTCACATGAACAACGTTTAGAATCATTTTCAAAATACCAAGAAGAATGATAAATTTTCCCACATTACACTATTCCTATATCCCAGTACGAGTGGTGTATCTGAAAGATGCAACTACACTCTTAAAGACATGGTAGGTTATGATTCTTCATTCTACCCTACCAAGATCACTCTAGAGAGAGATACTAAAGACTACAACTTACATTTTTAATAGAGTACCAGCAACTACAAAAAATACCTTACGAGTTTTAGATTGGTAGAAAACCTAGTATATATCATTTTCACATTTGGGGATGTCGACTTGAAACTAGGCCTTACAGGCCATTCAAGAAGAAATGGATACCAGAACTATAAGTAGTTACTTGACTGGGTATTCAGAGTAATTTAGGGGGTATGAATTTTATAATCCCAAAAAGAAGAATATTTTTGAGATAGAAATTACTACGTTCTTGAAGATGGTGGGGGAGATGAAGTTAAGAACATCATCTTTGAGGAAATATTTGATTTGATAACAAAAATTTCGAATCTGAAGTTGATACTCAAGTTCTTACTCTAATTCAAGATGACAATGATATAGAACATGAAGGTCAAATTCAAATTTCTCAAGAAATGGTACAACAAGAACAATTGCTATTAAGGAGATCCACTAGAGAAAATAAAAATGATATTTTAGATGATTATATAGTGTTATCTAATTTGGGTTAGTGGCATGCAAGAAGAATATCAGTTAATGTTAGACAATAAAGTTTGAGATCTTCTCCCGTTATCGGAAGGAAAGAAACCCATTGGTTTCAAATGGATACTTAATACCAAAAGGGATTCAAGTGGTAATGAGGAAGGTGTAAAGATCGTCAAATAGCTAAATGTTATACTCAGATAGAAGGAATATAAAGAAATTTTTCTCAAATTTATTCAAAATAATTTTTTTAGGATAGTCATGATTATCGTTGCACATTATGATTTATAGCTTTATCAGATGAATGTTAAGATAGCATTTCTCAATGAAAACTCTAATAAGACAATTTAAAAATAGCAATCAGAAAACTTTGTTTTGGGTGATTTCAAAGAAAATGGTGTTCAAGTTAAGAAATTCATATATGGGCTAAAACAAATTTCTCGTTATGGTATCAAAAGTTTCATGAAATCATTGTCTGTTTTGGTTTTTAGGCGAATTTGGTTAAAAATTGTGTGTATTAGATGTTTAGTGAGAATAAATGTATTTTCTTGGTTATGTATGTTAATGACATATTATTGACCACCAACAATATATGCATGTTGCATGACACCAACATATTTTTTAAAGATAATTTTAAGATGAAAGATCTTGGTGAAACCTTTTGTATTATTCACCAAGTTCGAACTCGATAAAATTTAGGATTATCTCAAAAAAGCTACGTAGATAAACTACTTAAGAAGTTTAGTATGCAAGATTGCAAAATAGGTGATACTCCAATCGCTAAGTGAATTTTTTTTTCTAGATAAGTGCCCTAAAAGAGATTTAAAAATTGAAGAAATGTAGAAGATTTCTTACGCATCAGCTATAGGAAGTTTGATGTATGCCCAAGTTTGTATATGCCCGTATATAGCATGCATTGTTGGAGTTTTGGGAAAGTGTTAAAAGAATGCAAGTTTAGAACATTACAAATCCATGAGATACTTGCAAAAAAAACAAAAGATTATATGCTCCCTTATCACAGATCAAATAATTGGAAGATCGTTGAGTATCCTGAATTTGATTTCTAGTTGCCATTATATTTTTAGTTGTGTATGAGAGAGTACTGAAAAATTTCTATAGAATACTTAGGTAGAAATCCATGATAGTAGATCTTTTTACTAAAGGTATTCCACCAAAGATTTTTCATGAGCATATTACTCAAATGGGTTTTTTATTATTTGAGGATCATTTGATTTATTCGGAGTTAGTCATTTGGTTTTACATTCTATGTTTTATGTTTTGGTTGTATTTAAGAACATTTTTTATAAAAAATAAAGTTTTAAATTTGCGTTATGTACAATAAAGCTTAATGATCTCAATAAAGTAAGATTAATTGAAAACCGACATGTATTGATTATCTTTCATGTGATTTTTATGCCATGTTTTCATAATTAGTCTATATCATTAGGTTATACTAGTTTTAATGATCATAAAAGGTTTAGTTATGATTGATTATAACAAATACAATTATAATCCTATGTTGCTAAAATCAATGACCAACATTGTTTATAGCTTAATATATAATGATAATTTTGAATTCATAAATTCTATCACATTTTCAAAATATATATATGACCAATTGAGAGAAAAGTAAATAGTTTAGTGGTTGTACCTCCTTTACGTTCATCCTAGGGGTGTAGAGTTTGACTCCACCGTCCCTCGCAGGAGGATGCTAAATCTTCGTATGAAGATATTAGATTATTGGATCGGTACGTTGTGATCCAATGACAAAAAAAAAATATATGACCTAGTGAGAGAGTGTAAGAGTTTGGGTAACATATGTATTAATAAATTGTTAGAGTCATTCTATCATTATACAAATATTAAGTGATCGTTTTGGAATAAAGGGTAATGACAAAGGATACAAAGTGTTATAAAAAATTAAGGGTAATTTTTAATTTGATGAGTGGCCAAAATTAAGAAATTGTTTTTCTATAAATGGAAACTGTTACGGTCCCAAGGTTACCCTAATAGAATTCAGAAAAATTATTTGCATCTCCATAACCATATACCTAAGGCTTTCCAAGTTTTACTTTTGAATATGTAATCCAAAAATAAAATCCTAGCAATAGCTCATCAAGTACGATTATGTTTTAGTTTTATTAATCAAAAACTGACATATATTTAGATTTATGGGTTTATAATAATCCAACAAAGGAAACCAAAAATCAGAAAGAAAACCCCAACTTATATAGTTCAAACATCAAGTACGACGATATACGTTCTCATCATCATCATCAAGAGCATCAGTAGCTCCAGCAGCAAGATCAAGAAGCTTCTCCATCTGCAATGTCATTTCCATTATTGTCTTGGAAGACTTATCACTGTTTTTTTCAATCAAAGTTTTAACACGACGTATTTCGTCACCAGAAACCATAACATCATAATTTGCAGTGTCTGGTGTATCTTTGAGCTGCAATGATGCACTTTTAAGAGATGCTACAATACCAATGTATGCGTCATGGCACTCGTTGAACTGTGTTTTCAAAGTCGCCTCCTTTTTTGCACTCACCTCTGTGAAACTAGCGGTTTTCTCAGCGTGTGATATTGCAAGGCTGAACACGGCCTCCGCTAATGGCAACTACGAAATAAAATAAAATACTTTCTCCGTTTCATTACAAATGTCATCTAAAGTTCGGGCAATTCTTTAAAATATCAGTTTTTGTTTCAAAAATAATATCATTAGTTTAAATATCTAAAAATAACAAAAATTTAATATTAAAATATATTAAAATTTTATTTTAATAAAAAAATAAACTGTAAATTAAACGAAATCCACATATAATATTTTAACTTTATATATAATTTATTTATAGTAAATAAGTAATTTTTACATAATTATTTAGGATATTTTGGAATTTTAATTTTATGTTATTATATTTGGAATAAAAACTTTCAAATGTGATATTTTAATATATTATTTTTAGAGTTTTTCACATATGTTAAGAAAAATCAGTTTTATGCTATACTTCTTATTGCTATAGTATTTAATGTATTCTCATTTATTATTAAGGTAAAAATAGTAAAGAATGAAAATTTATTAAAAATCTATATTGAAAATATATAATGAAAGTGTAAATAATTTCTAAACCAATATTTGTCATGAGTGGAAATAATAAAATTTTGAAATTGTAGTGACTAGTTTTAAACTCCAATTTTCAGGAATCAAAGCAAAAATTATATCAAAATAGTTATTTATTGGTAACTTATAGAAGCATTGGGAAAAATGTTTCACAAAATTAGTTACTAATATTTTCGTGCAAAATTTTTAATAACATTTTTAAATATTATCTTCTATTGACTAGAATGAAAATAAATGAAACTAAAGTATAGTAGAATTAGTTTTTAAAAATGTATACACACGAAATATATAGCTTCATGAAACGCAAAACTGATCTTAATATAGTAAAGAGAAAACTCAAACCAAAGAGTTCTTGTTTGAGTTTACAATTATGATTGAATATAGCTTAATGATTAGATATGGTTAGTACCAGGCGAGTTGCAGAAACAGCAGGAGGATAAGTGGTTAATGTTTGCATGCAGAAAGCTTTGTCTTTGACTCGTTGACAATTAGCATCAATGTATTCTCTACTGATCAAAGTTGATGTTGAGACTAAGAGAAACTGTGACAAAATTGCCATGTTAACGACGAAGAAACAACCCAAGGAAGAAGCCATTTCGTCGCCGGAAAAAGGTTTTTGTGTTTCTCTTGAGCTCTAAGTTTTTGGCTATCCGATTTTGGTTTTGGCCTTTGTTACTTGTGGGTTATATCACTTTGAACATCTTTATAACTATAGCAGTCTAATTTAAGAACTTCGTTTACGTCAAATTTTGTTAGTTTACTAAATTTTGTTTGTGTTTACTTAATTCGGACAATTTCTATGAATAATTATAGGTTTCAGTTATTTTGATTTTAAGGTTCTAAATCCCATTTAGATATTTTAAAATTTTGGTTCAGATTTAGCTAAGTTCTATTTCGGTTTGAATTTATTTTAGTTCTATCTTGATTTGAATTTAAATTAGTTCTATCTCAGTTTGAATTTAAAT
Source organism: Pugionium dolabratum (assembly GCA_018901945.1). Lineage (NCBI taxonomy): Eukaryota > Viridiplantae > Streptophyta > Magnoliopsida > Brassicales > Brassicaceae > Pugionium > Pugionium dolabratum. The sequence continues at coordinate 16,737 of JAEVFF010000102.1, read as the reverse complement.
TAGTTCTATCTCGGTTTGAATTTAGCTTAGTTCTATCTCGGTTTGGATTTAAAATGTGATTTTAATTTTTTCTAAACAACACAAATATTATATTACCTTACAATCATTATGTTTTACAGTTACAATTTAAAATAAAAACCCGTTGTAACCGTTGCAAACTAATCACCAGTTAAAGAATGGGTAGGAAATTTATCATTTTAATCGCCAACCACATTTTACTATTACTCAAATGGTCTAATAAATTTTTTACGAAATTCTCCAAGCCAACTCAAATCAAATTTTGATGAATTTTGTGTAAACAAACTGTAGTAACTAAAATTCACTATCTATTTCATTTTAAATGATGTTTAAAGTTTTTACATAAATCATTTAATTTTTAAGTTTTATAAAATAACACATCAGTTATTATCTAACTAAAATCAATCCAACCAATAACAACAATGTGCATATTACAAATAAAAAATGCAATTAGTTTTGCATTAAAACAGAAAACCAACATTTAAAATGAAACAAATAAAGTATTAAAAATGATATTTTCTAATTCAATATATAAAAATAGATTTATATAAAATAAACAAAATTATTGCTATTTTATATAAATCTATATAACACCAACAAAAATCCGAACAAACAGAAAATTTTTTTTCGAAATCAAACTCAACATAATTTTTATTCTATTTAGGTTTTCTTTTATAAAACCTTTTATTCAAAGTTTGTTTTTATTTTCTACTATAACCTTTTCATGTTGAATTTTGTTATTTTCCTATTTTTCAATTTTAGTTTATCTTATTTTAATTATTGGTTTTAAAAATTTATATAGTTAAAATTTGACATGTGACAAAATTTAAATTAATAGTGACAAATTAAAAATGTACATATTTTCTAAACATATTATAAATTATATATATATATATATATATATATATATCAGTAAAACATTTAAAAAAATAATTGTTAACAAATTCCATGTTGTAATTGGTTTGTTATCTTTCATTTTTTTATTTAATAATTTTTTCTTAACATACTGATTTTATTTATGATTTTTATTTTGATCATGACACATGTCAAATTCTAAAGTAGTGATGACATATGATGGAATTTGTAAGTTATAATAATTATACATGTTAATTTTTCTTTTTCACATTAGTGCATTGATACATGTCAAATTTTTGTGTTAAGCTTTCCTTTATTCATATTAATACATTGAACAAATGTCAAAATCTGAATTACTAGTGACACATGTTATAATCCGGGTAATTATAAAAATCTTAAAGTCATGCTAACATTAAATGTATCCGGTTTTATATATATAAACATGTCAAATTTTATGTATTAACTTTTTTATTCATATCGAATTTTAAAAAATGATAAAATATCATTAAAAATATAATATGGCCAAAAATAATAATATTATATCGTTTAGTTAAATGTGACATGGTAATTTAATTAAATATGACATGGTAATTTAAATAAAAAATTATTTCTAAAAAATAAATTAATCAAATGTGACATAATAATTTTAAACATAAATTTATTTTTAAAAATAAATTAATCAAATCTTACATGATAATTTTAAATATAAATTTATTTTCAAAAAAAATTAAATCATATATCTTGAATTAAAAGTGAGTTTAGAAATTATTTACATATCATTACAAAAAATGATATGACTAAAAAATTAATATGATAAAAAATTATTATCTCTTATACATTAAAAGAGAAGTGATCTTTGAAAAATATTTATATATCATTAAAACAATAATATAGCAAAAAACTTATGACTTATTATCCCCTATATATTAAAAGAGAAGTTAGTTTTAAAAAAATACTTACATATCATTAAAAAAAGATGATATAGCCAAAACAATTATGACATAAAATTTAATCAAATGTGAAATGATAATTTTATAACAAATAAAATAAATTATATATATTAAACTAGAAGTCAGTTTAGAAAAAATATTTAATACCATATATGTTTTTAATTTTATGGTTTTATTTAAGTTTTATGCATTTATATGTATTTCAAGTAATTAATTTGGTTTGAATAATTACTATAAATAATTTATATTTTTCAATCATGATCATTACTTTTACATGTCAATTGTATTGTTCATATTTTAATAAAATCCAATTATTAAAAATTAATAATTAAAGATGATCTTTATTTTTACAAAAAATAGCCAAAAACATTCAAACGTAATGGTTAACAAAGTGTATTATATAGAAATTCATTATTTTTAATATATAATTCTACCAAATATAGTTTGATTCTAAACTAAAAATATAAGCAAATATATAATTTTAATAGTTTAAAATATATAAAACACAAGTAAAATTCAATTTATATAATAAATATATAATATAATACATATATCATTTTAATCAAATATAATAATGATGTAAATTTATAATATGTTTTATGCGCAAAACGTGAGCATATTATATAGTTAATATTTAAACACATGCCAAAATCTGAATTAATATTGATAAATGTCATTATCATGTAAATTATAAAAATCATTTGTCACGCTGACATTAAATATATCTTATTTTTTATATAAAAAAAAAGATTGTGTTAGTTTTCATTTTGTTCACATTAATATACATCGAAATATGAATTAATAGTAACACATTTTATAAAATAATAAAATCTTAAGTTATCATGTTTACTAGAATATTACGTGTGCTATGCACAGAATTAAATTAATATTTTAATTTTTTTTATTATTTGAAAAAAAAATTATAAATATATTTTAATTTAAAATATTATATATATTATAAAAGAATGATATTACTATTATTATATATTTTTCAAATAATATTTCATTATTTTATCATTGTTTTTGCGATACGTTAATCAAAAATATATTTATAAATTTTTTAGTAAAATATTTGAAACATGTTTTAAATTAAATTAATAAAATTAGTAGTTTTAATTAATTTTGTTATGTTATAGAATCTACTTATATATATAGTAGTCATACTAAAAAATAATTATTAGTTATTCAAATTTAATATTACAAACAAATGATATAATATAAAATTTTATTTGTAAATATATTGATTGTTTGGAAACAAAAAAATTGAGTGATATAATTTTATATGATTTGTGATTTAGATATGCCGACTATATTATTACACAATATATATTTCTATAAAACAATTATTACTACAATATATTGAATTTAATTATTGAGTTAAAAAGTAAAATTGCATATAATATAAAAATGGAATGAAATAGTGTTAATGAAGTTTCTATATCTATAAAAATTCGACATATTTACTTTCCTTATATATGTGTACAATAATTAATTATTTATTTAAAAAACAATCTTCTATTTTTAAAATTAGCAAGTAATTAAATGTGTAATTTACTAACTTAAAATTTCCTAATTTTTGAATCTTCGTATATTTGAAAATTAAATAGTGTTTGGAAACTCATTAAATTCTATAATTAAGTTATCTAATTAAGATGTTTAGATAATAAAATAAATAATTTATATTTAAAATTAAATTAATTAATAAAATGGTTGAGAGTGAATATAGTGATGATACCTAAACAATTTTCACTCTTAATGTTTCTCTTTTAATATATAGTAGATATTAAGATGAACAACAAAAATTACAAACCGGTTAAACCGAAAACTTATTCCAGATTTACTGGAGACAAAACCGGACTCTGATTTCAGTTTTTATCATCTTTCTTTATTGAGAATGGAAAAGAAAACAAGTGTTCCGTCTCAAGAGTAGCCTTAAACCAGTAGAAATTTTCTTGGACAAACAAACAAAAAATAATTTGGACTAATTTTATTCACATTTGTTCCCAAACCATAATATGTTCACAACTCTCAACCCAAACAAAGAGGGTCCTAAACCCAATAATTTAATGCAAAAATGTTAAAACAATAAAACTAAGTAAGAAAGAAAAACCTCTTCTTGCTCCATCACCGTCCTTCCTCTGCAGCTGCATACCTTCTGCTCTCCCTGACTGAAGAACCATCAAGCACATCCTCTTGTGTGTTACTTCTTCTTCCCCAGCTTTCGTGCCTCGCTTCTGATCGAATTGTCTCATTAGACCCAACTCTCAATTGGTCAATATCGACTTTACTTTGCGCTCGATAGCTGCCCTCTTCTGCATTACTACGTTGTTGTAGTTTCATAACATCTTCATCGATGTCTTGATCATCTTCCACCTTCTGACGCGGTTCCTCTCTGTTTTCTTCATCTTCTTCTTCTTCTTCTTCCCTTCTTTCCCATGTTGTACCCAATGTAATAGTCCTCTGAGGTTCTTCTTTGATGAAAGCTCTGAAGTCGTTCCTGGAGGGCTTAACTTTTGAGCAAAATGTCTCAAGTATATTCTTTGAACACCCTTGGTTGTAAACGTTGGTTCTATTTTCTGATCTGTACCGGAAATTCTCATAGGTCGTCTGAAAAATATTGCAATATGGAGTATTATATGAGAAGTAGTTTACTCAATACTGACCTCGAGAAGTTCAAAGAAACTAACCTGGTTTGTGCTAATGAGGTACAAGTGGAACCCAGTAAGTCCACCAACAAACCACAGGGAAATAAAGCAATATATCATTAGCATAACTGACCATGGTGATTCTCGCATTGCTCTCCACACGGTACCTCGATGGTTATCCATCAAAACCTTGATGTATAAAGCCGACATCGAAAAAATGTAGATGCAGAGAAGAGTTGCAGATGAAACAAACATAAAGAAGTATCTATAATTTCTCTGCCCACAACACAGAAACAAGAAAATGAAATGTCAAGATGGATCGGTCTAATATAAGACAAGACGGGCGAAAGTTAAATTCACAGTTTTGTATTCAAAAGATTGAACAAATATTAAACCTTTTAAGATCAGAGAAAATCGTGCATATTTTTTAATACCTCCCAAGTTTAATATGCTTTTTGAATCAGCTTACCACTCCAATACATTGGCCTACCCATGGGCAATGATGATCAAAACGCTCAACACAGTTGTTGCAAATGGAACAATGAGAGCAACGAGGAGGACGATAAAGCATGCAAGTATCACAATATTTAACTCTAACAGAAACTCCATACACCATGACTTCCTTTGTCCGGGGGATTTGAACGGTCGGTGTTTGTCTTCCATCATCTGATACAGTTGTATCATAGCATAGTTCTTCAACTGGTGGATGTGAATTTCTTGGAACGATTCCTGGATCCCGTGCAGAAGTGAGGAAGAGGAGGATCAGTACCTACGAAAATCAGTTAATAGTTGTTAACCAAAGCAAAGATGAAGAAAGAACACTAAAACTACCCAAAACAGATCCCAAAGCCACACAAAAAGTGACATCAGTTAATACTTTACAGCTAGAGGAAAGAAGAGAACACAGAATGTGATTACATTCGTTGTTTTGGTTAGATTCTTAAGTTATGAAATCCATTTATATAATCAACATTAAGAAATTTTACAAAGAAAAGAATCTCATGTAAGCAAGACTGTCTCAAATGGGCATTGGAAAAAAGACTTACAAAAACAGTAAACAGAACTGCTGCAACTAAAATTGCATTGCCCGCATTGTTTGGTAAGAACTCGTGGTGAAGATGTGTTGCAACAAATACAGAAAATAAACTAACTGGAGTTATTATGAGCAGCAAGGTAAAAGGAAGAGACCAAGCATCTGGCCCAAATATCAATCTCCCACCCAATAAAAACTTCTGCAAAAAAACGAGAAAAATGGTTGATCATGAGCAGTGTGAAAATACACCATTAACAAATAACAGCAACATTCACAATAGTTAATTGATTCATGTGAATCACGAGACAAATTGATGAACATAAAGCTCTTCAATACCGAAGAATGCAGATTCAAGAAAAGGGAACAAGAGTAAACAAAATCCAGAATCAGATACTCCATAATACAGAACCTTACATTACTTCCCTTCCAGGCTTCGTAGACACGTCTCGCCATGAAAATCAGCGAAAAGAATCAGACACTCTTCGTTACACTCTGAAGAATTTGATGATCCTGAAAATTTCCTCGCCGATTCATTTCATTTCAAAAGTCGCTCAACCTAAGTGCTCTCTCTCTAGCGAAGAAAATTATTGCATTTTTCTCGAATTGATGCAAACCCAGAAGTTGTAAAGACCGATTAACAAATCCAGGTGAATGAAGAATTACAAAAGTAGAAGAAAAAAAGTTATTGTTTTTAGATTCGTTGTGATGTCTTACAAAGGCGTTTCGTTTCTGGATTGTCTCCAAACAGCAACATTATAGTTTTGTTCTTTCTCTTTATTACGTCATCATATGATATTTTAATTATTGTGAATAAAAAAAAGACATTAAACAGAATTATCGTTGTATTGATATATAGAGCGTTTCATCCTTATAACTACCGGAAATTTAATTTAATATTATAATATATATATTTTTTAAAGATATGTTTATAATGTATCTAATTAATACGTATAATATTTATGATTAAATGTTCATTGTAATAAAATAGTTTTCACTTTTCAATATGCATATGATGTTGCTTCGATTAAAAATTTACAAGTGAAATCCAATGAAAACTCATGGTTAAAAAAAAACAAAACGTGCAATTATTTATTTCTCTCACTAATGCACATGTCCAAAACTTTGATACGATGAAATTCAATATGATAATTAAAATTTTTGAAATAACAATTGGAAGCACCTTGTAAAATAAGTTTTCTAAATTTACATTTCAACGAATCTATAGAAATGAACATCATCATTCTTATGTGGCAAATGATTTATCTTAACCAATCTCTTCATTTATGATCTCATTCATTAATCTATGACAAATACTTCAAAAAGGTGGTAGACTTTTATTTTTTTATATGTTTCAGATCTTTCATTTATGTGGGGAGGAAAGAATTGGTGTAATAACAATGAAATGAAATTTAGTTAGCTAAATAACAAATAAAGCGAGAAAATTGTTTTTCAACTATTTATTTTTGCTACATATTTTTTGTTTTGCCTTTGATTGTGACTGATTGTGATTGATTGTAATTGATTGTGACTATAGTGACATAGTTTGCAATTTTACTGTTCAGAACTTATCTCACACATAATCTACACCGTTGGATACAAACATTACGAAGTTTATTAAAAACTAGCGTATATGTTACAATTTCTTTTAAAATATAAAAAAAATATTAGTGATAACATTTATGTTAACGGTGCAACTAATAATATACATGGTAATACATGAGGCGGTATTGATGATGCTATATGTTTGTCATTCGAACAATATAAATTTTATATCTAATTCATCAACTTTCTCATTAATGGATTGTACGCGTATACGTATAATATCATTGTTAAATGTTAACTCTTATTTTGATATTGGAACATAAGCATTATATATCAACTTTGTTTTCGTATAATCAAAAATATGTCGAATTTGTAGTTATAACAGGTGTATTATATGATTTAATATGTGATATCTGTATAATAACACTGATAATGTTAAAAAAATATTTATGTTTATTTTTGACAAACTAAACATTGTCAAATTGAGGAGAAATTTTTTTTTCAACTGTTCATTTTTGCTGCACCTTTCTGGTTTTGCCCTTGATTGTGACAGATTGTGATAGATTGTGATTGATTGTGACTATAGTGACATAGTCTGCAATTGTACTGTTCAGAACGCATCTCAACACATAATCTAGACCGTTGGATGCAAACATTACGACGAGCATTAAAAACTAGCGTATATGTTATAATTTCTTTTAAAATATATAAAAAGCACTAGTGATAATATTTATATTAACGGTGCAAGTAATAATATACATGATAATACATGAGACGGTATTGATGATTCTATAGGTTTGTCATTCGATCAACATAAATTTTATATCTAATTAATCAACTTTCTCATTAATGGATTGTACGTGTATACGTACAATAGCATTGTTAAATGTTAACTCTTATTTTGATATTAGAACATATGTATTAGATATCAATTTTGTTTTCGTATAATCAAAGATATATCAAATTTGTAGCTATAACAGGTGTATTATATGATTTAATATGTGATATCTGTATAATAACACTCATAAATGTTAAGAAATATTTTAATCAAGAATATGTCGAATTTGTAGGTATAACGGATATATTATATAATTTAATCTGTGATATGTGTATAATAACATTGATAAATATTAAGAAATATCTTATATATATATATATTAAAGAAAAAGCATTGAGAGTAAAATTTGTTAAGTTGTTATCACCATATTCAATCTCAGCAATTTTACTATTTAATTTAAATTAAAAAACTAAATTAATTATTTTATTAGACAAACATCCTAATTAGATATCCTAATTATTTTATTTAATAGTAGATGAGTTTCCAAACATTCAAAATATGTTATTAGAAACTCCCATTTATTATTTGAAAAGCAAACTAGCTTATTTTGTATAGAAATTGTATCAATCTATTGTATATATTCAAAAATAATTCTAAAATTATACTTAACCCTATATTACAAAGATCAATTTCACATTGTCATTCATCTCAAACTTCAATTTCTCATTCAAATATACATCTTTTTTTGTTTTATACTTCATGGCTAATATTAAATATTTTCATTTTTTGAAACCATTCAAAACGTAATGGAAAATTAGAGTAAAGATTTTGAAATTGTAGAAATAATATTCCAACGGTATTGAGACCTTTGTGATGGTTATTGTAGATGAAAATATATTTCAGATATAAATAAAAATTATTTACTTATTATTTTATTTACTAAATTTAATTTTATTTATTATTGCTTTTGCAAAACCAAACTATGTATCTAAATATAAAAATGGTTCGTATGAAAATTCAAAATCATCTCTTATTGTATCTAAAATATATTTTTATCTTTTATAGGAAATTATCTTTTCTGAAAATATTTGATTCTACTACTTCTGTAAGATATACTGATAAAGTGATGATTTTGTAATAATGTGAATGATCTTAAATTTGTTGCTTTCGATGATATTTATTAAGACAAATGCAGTCAATATTTTTTTTAATGGAAAATAAGTCTATCAAAAATAATATTTTCAGACTAAATTAATAATTTTCATTTTTTTGTAGATAATAATCATTATTAAATTTATAAATTTGACTCATAATTTTATACTTTTATTAGATGTTATTGGACAACTATCGAATATTGAAAAAGTTGATATTTTGAATGTTAACAAAAAGCAGATGAAACGACTCATTATGAAGTTTCGTGATACGTCGTATATTGTGAATTTTATTTTTTCTCTTTGTTATTTCAAAATCTAAGTAATTAAATTTTTCGTGATCATTCCAGTAATATACGTTTTCTATAAGAAATTAAAAATATATTTATATAAAAATATCATTTAGTTAATAAAAATTTAAAATATTATTTTTTTCTTGTGCATAGCACATGTATTATCCTAGTTTTGATTATACAAGATACATGATAATCGTATTGATAAATCTCAAAAAATTCGTTTAACCATGTTGGTCACGTTCCATCTTCTTCACCCTTTTACCAAACAAAGTCTTTTTTATCGAGTTTTGCGTTGTTTTAAAAAAGTTTTTATCAGCTAACAACATTTGGGACGACGACAAAGATCCAAATATAAATTGTTACAAATCTCGTAATTATGGTCTAATAAAGAAATAGCGATTAAAATTATAATTGAACAACAAATTAGAACATAACGATTGAACAATCAAGTTAGATCGTTAGAAAACCAAATTGATAACTAAACCTTTACATGATACATGATGAGTTTACAAACGAAAGCCGGTGTGTGATAAAAATCACGGATGGGTTGAAAAAAATAACTACAAACATTACCGGGAGTAGATTTAAAAATTGAGTTTCGAGAAATTCAGAAATAGTAACAAAGTCAAAAATCAAAAACTTACCGGTATCCCTACACTTTTACCGGTCGTCATCACTTTTTCAACAAGAGTTACCGGATTTACAACAGTTATTGATTATTGTGCAGAGATTCAAAGGTGGGAAAGAAGAAGAGAGAGGTGGAGAAAAAGAAGAGAGAGGTGGAGAAAAAGAAGAGAGAGGTGGAGAAAAAGAAGAGAGAGGCGAAGAAGAAGAAAGATATGGAGTGTGAGAGAGAAAACGAAAGGTAGAGAAATGAGGGACGGTTGTGAAAAAAGAAAAATTGAGAAAGAAATGTTCTCTCAAGCTTTATATATGAGAGAGATAAGTTCTGATTTAACATAAAGAGCAACTGACACTCATACGAAGGATGTCAGTTAATTCACAGTTGCAAAACCGTAAAGATATAGGGGTTGATTCGGGTTTCAATTATGTGAATAGTGAACAAGTTTCTTATTGATTATTCTGCTAAATATACTATTGTTCTTTGTCATCCCCCAAATTTCAATTTTTTTTTCCTAAAATTGTCATGAAAAAACTTAGTGCTACAAAAACCATGATTAGGAAAAGAGGACAACCAATCATTATATACCCTTTAGAAACTTCTCTTCACGAGATGCATTTCATCATATATATATCCTCTTTTAAGAATAATTTTAATAATAAATTTAGTGAATAAACTCGTATGATTATCATTTAATCTCTTAAACCGTTGGATTTCCAATCTATTACATCTTTTTAACATAAAAGATCATTTATTGATTTATTTGAACTTTAGATCCATAATTTTTTACATACGTTCTTTTAAATATATATATATATATATATTATACATAGTTGTACATACAAGTTATTCAAAATTTTTGATTATAACCAAATCAAATATCTCATTGATCCATAATATTTTGATAAATATATGTGGGTGTGTTGGTAACTTTATAATATCCATAAGAAGAGCTTCTTAATACATAACAAATCATAAAGTTTACAAAATTATATATTGATTACATAGAGATCATAAGATATCCAAAATATTTGGGAATGTCTAAACATATCTTATTTACATATATAATATATACTATTACACACCTTTAAAAAGACGTATTAAATTCAAACCAATCTTGTTAAGAAAAAGAACAAATCGAACACTTGAGAGTGGTTTGGTAAGGCCATCATACAGCTTATCAGCATAGGTAACATGAGAGCCCCGAAGAGCTCATTATTTATAGGGATTTATAGGCATTTCCTCGGTTAGTGATGTTAGTGTGATTTTTTTTTTCTCAATATAAGATGTTACATTCGTTTCATAAAATGAAACAATACCAATTTGACGTGATTCATAATTTTTATAGCTCATTATTTTATAGTAATATCCTAAAATAGCATTATTTTAAGTTTATCTTCTAAATTTAGCACACCAAAACTAAATCCCAAATATAGCACAAATTATTATGTAAAAACAATAATTTACTTTAAATAAACTATATATAAAATTAAAACATAATGTTTGGGTTCATATTTTCCAATTTAGGGTTTAATTTTTTTCATTAGGAAGAAGTTTTTAATTATTTTAGTATTAAATTTATGCTATTTTTGAAAATTTAAATTATTAGTGCTATATTTGGAACAAAAACTTTAAATAGTGATATTTTAGTCCATTGTCTTATTTTATTTAGACATAGCGAGAAAAAATATAAGTTCATAATACTTTTCAAATCTCGGTTTCACAATATTATGTATGCAAAACAATAATATTTGCATAAAAATAGAGTATGACTTTACTAACATCTCTACACATAATATCAATTTGCAAGTAATCTTAAACATAAATTCTTGAAACTTACATTAACTAATGATAACGAGTTTTAAACAATATCACATTCTGATGATCATATCATTATTTTAGTTTATTCAAAGAATTTGTGGATCTTGTACAGTAAATTACTAGATTTTGTATGGTTGAGTATTTGATCTTAAGATCATAAAAAAAAATGAAGGTACAAAGATGGTAGTCAAATAAAATAATTCTATCAATCAATATCATTTACTATTTTATTACTATCATACTATTAAACTAGGTTTTCAATCAATTCACCACAAAAAGATTAAGTGATAAATATGTGCAAATTTCTTGATCATTAGAGCACACGAGCAAAATGCAATTATTATTAGCAACACCATAATTATAATCATGTGTATGCAAAATTCAGGTTAAACCATATATGTATAAAATTTGTAAAACTTTTGCAAATATAAAAATTTGATAATAATTTTATACAAAAATCTGATAACAGTATGTACTAAATAGAAACCTATATTAATCGAAGCATCTGCAAACCTTGTACCAATATCCGAATCTAGATACAATAGTGAAATAATAAAGTTATCTAAATTTGTGATCATGATTCAATTGAATTATATAAAGTACTGTGTATATTTGATAACAAAAAAATCTGTGCAAATTTTGAATAAAATAAATTTTTATGATAAAAATCCAGTAATGTATATCAATAATCAAATCATATATTTTGTATCATAAATATATATATATATATATATATATATATATATCAAAATAGTTTGATCATAATAGTTAATGCTTATATTAATATATGCAAATCCAAATTTTACAACATCGATCATTTCGTCTATATTAGATGAATGAAAACTTCAACTCGCGAAAATTAATAAATTTTTCTAAGACATGCTTAGAATCTGAATAACATTAAAGTGTGCAAAATCATTATATCAATATTATAAAACAAACATGCATATAAAAATCATAATATTTTTCGGTGTAAAATCCGGTTTTAGTTAATGTTATACGAAATTCGTGTGAAATCCTAATAATTCAATAATAAAATTGTGTTATGTTAATTTAATATTTTAATATATTTAATTTAAAAAAAAATATTTATAAGGACAATCCTCTAAAATAGCATATTTTAAGTTTTTGTTTCAAAAGTAGTATCATTAGCTTAAATTTCTAAGAATAGCACAAATTTAAAATTAAAATACAATAACCTTTCTTCTTAATAAAAAAAATAAACTTTAAATTACAAAAAAATAATCCAAATATATTTTTAAGGTTTATGTATAATTTATTTAGAGTAACCAAGTATTTTTTACATAATTATTTATACTTTTTTAGAAATTTAATTTTATGCTGATAGACTTAGAACAATAATTTTAAATATGATATTTTAAATTATTATTCAATTTATAATATACATTAGACTAATATTTATAATATTTTCAGTTACCTATTCATTATAATAAAATAGTTTTTAATATGCATAAATGCTGCTTCATTTAAAATTTACTAGTGAAAACATTATGGTTAAAGGAACAAAAAATGCAATACACATTTACTTCTTTCATTAGTGCATATGTCTTTGATACGATGAAATCAAATATCTCATTGATCCAGAATCTTTTGATAAATATAGGGGGAATTGCTAAAAATGACTTAAAACTTGACTTCAAATGTCTGCTTTGGTGAGAAAAACAGTTTATTCCAGCTGAAGCAGACTTCATGTTATTAACATAGTCTGTTTTATAAATAAATTACCTAAATCAAATAAAAATTTTGAAATATTTAAAAAAATTATAATTGTTATTAACATAGTTTATATACATATCAAAAGCACGTAAAAGTTATAATGAATTCAAAAATAAGGAGATTAGATTTGATCTAATTGTATAAAATATTTGCTAGTTTTTGTTGTTATGTGTTGTGGGTTAATAGTTGATGTTTGTGTAGAGAATTCATGCTAAAATTTGAAATATCATGTGATAAATTTGAAAATTTAGATTTACAAATTTTTAAAAGAAATTGTTTGAGTTTTGCATTTACTTAACTATCTTCAACATATTCATCCAATTTTTAACAAAACTTTTGCACATTTAGTGAATCTTATTATTTAGGGTTTAGGGTTACGTAGACTTCTCGAGATGTTGTCGTAGATTTAACAAAGCAGATTTCTCGAGAAGTCTGCACAAACCGGAAATTAAATGTAACTAAACCGGTTTTTTTTAATTTAGAGTTTAGGGTAATGTAAAAATACGAAGCAGACTTCGAGAAGTCTGCTTCAGCCGGAATAAACTATTTTTTCACCAAAGCAGACTTCTCGAGAAGTCTTCGAGATTTATTCCTATTAAAGCAAACTTCTCCGAGAAGTCTGCTTCAGCGGGAATAAACTTCGAAGACTTCGAGAAGTCTGCGCAAACCGGAAATTGACAGTTTTTAACCTAACCAAATTTAACTCTCCATATATAAAGAAGGTAACCCTAAAATTTTATCATAATTTCATTTCCAAAAAAAAAACGTGGGAGCCTCCATCCTCCAAAAATGACTACAAGGTAAATTTTCTCTTCTTCTCGTTTTACCTCCCCTCTTTTCTTTTCTTATTCTCTTCTCATGTTCTTTGTCATCTTGTTATTTTGTAGATCTGGAAAAAAATCATGAGATGTGAAAAAGGTAAGTTTTTTTTGTTTATATGGTTTTGGGTTTGTGATTTTAGAATATTTTTATTGTTTAGATCTTTTGTTATTTTTATAACACTCTTTCTCGTCTTATAGTGTTGTAGATCTGGAAAAAGAAGTGAAGAGATCTAAAAACGTAAGCTTGTTGCTTTTATTAGTTTTAAATTTTTCGTAGTTTTTGTGATTTTTGTTGTGTTTGTTATTTTCTTAAGTTTTTTCCTATATTCTTATCTCATTTCTCATCTTGTATTTTTGTAGATCTAAAAAAGGAAGTCACGAGATCTAAAGATGTAAGTTTGTTATTTTTACTAGTTGTTACGTTTTTCATTGTTTTGGAGATTTTGTTTTTTTTGTTGTTTTCTTAATTTTTTTCTTATATTCTTATTTTATTTTTCATTTTCTATTGTTGTAGATCTAGAAAAAAGATTTACAAAAACTAATTTTGTTGTTTTACTAGATTTTTAAAGTGATTTTTAATAGTTTTTAAATTTTTATATGGTTTTTTAAGATTTTCAATAGATGTTTGAGATTTATGGTGGTTTTAGAGTTTTTTGTTGTTGTTTTTGAGTTTTCTTCTTACGTTTTGAATTTGACACTCATTTTTGAATTAATGGATTTTCGTGTTGCAGACTTCATTACAGGTTTGCAGATTTCAGTTGCAGACTTTAGTTGCGGAGTTCTTATATTCTTATCTTATTTCTCTTTTTTTTTTGTAGATCTGGAAAAAGATTCACAAAAAGTAATATTGTTGTTTTAGTTGCTTTTAAAGTGATTTTAATGGTTTTTAAAATTTTAGATGATTTTTTTAAGATTTTCAATAGATGTTTGAAATTCCCCTTGAAATTTATGGTGGTTTTACAGTTTTTGTGGATGTTTTTGAGTTTTTTTCTTACGTTTTGAATTTGACTTTGGTTTTTGAATCAATAGATTTTCGTGTTGCAGACTTCATTACAAGTTGCAGACTTCAGTTGCAGACTTCACAACACTTTTTCATTACAAATGCAGACTTCACTTGCAGACTTCATTAATAATTGCAGATTTCGTTTGTATTTTTGGTCATATTTTAAATAAATTTTTGTCAACTTTATTGTACCTATCACTAGCTCCCATCACTCCACCTTATCAGTCAGTTTTCAATCAACTTTTTTCAGAATTATAATAAACTATTAGTTGTATGTCAGTCACCTTTTAATCAGCTCAAGTCAAATCATACTTATAAAATTACAAAATGACAACCATTAAAAACATAAATATTAGTATAAATTTTCATAAACACTTTTATACAAAGTTAAAGACTTAGTGCATATTTAAGATACTTAATGCATACTTCCTAATAACAAGAAAGCACAAGAACTGAAAGATATGTATAAACAATTCCATCAAAATACTAAGTTAACAGGATAGTGTTGGATGTTTTTGTAAAACAACATCGATAACATTGTGTCTTCAGATTAATTGAATTGATTGGTTACATGTTTCAGAAACTACACACTTATATCGGCAAACTCTGTTGTATAAATCTCGCAGACTTCTTTGCAGACTTCTCGGCAGGCTTCTTTGCAGACTTCTCAGCAGACTTTATACTTTGTCCTTACTCGTAACTTAATTTTCTGAGATACTCAACACTAAAACTGAATTTATTCATCTTTTACTTTACCTTAAAGAATGTAATCCTCAGCATTCGAGTAAACTTTATTCTCATCTTCATCAACAAAGTAATCATCATCCTCAATTACAAACATTTTTCCTCCTCCTATATTATCCACAGAAAAATTCCAAGTCTCTGTAATAGTCCACTCTCCACAAACAACAACGATTTGGACCATTATCTGCGGTAAAAAATTAATGAATTTGATTAGATCATTGTACACATACTAAATTTTCTCACTAAAGTAGACTTCTCGGAGAAGTCTGCTTTGATCGGAATAAACTGTTTTTCTCACCAAAGCAGACTTCTCCGAGAATTCTACGACGTTTATTCCGATCAAAGCAGACTTCTCGGAGAAGTCTGCTTTGATAGGAATAAAAATTGCTTTGGCGAGAAAAACAGTTTATTCCTATTAAAGCAGACTTCTCCGAGAAGTCTGCGACGTTTATTCCGATCAAAGCAGACTTCTCGGAGAAGTCTGCTTTGATAGAAATAAAATGTTTTTCTCGCCAAAGCAGACTTCTCGCAGTCTGCGACGTTTATTCCGATCAAAGCAGACTTCTCGAAGAAGTCTGCTTTGATAGGAATAAAATGTTTTTCTCGCCAAAGCAGACTTCTCGTAGTCTGCGACGTTTATTCCTATCAAAGCAGACTTCTCCGAGAAGTCTTCTTTGATCGGAATAAACCTAGCAGACTTTTCGGAGAAGTCTGCTTTGAT